>CM031235.1:124610495-124853635 GCA_018340775.1 Taxus wallichiana var. yunnanensis
CATACATAGAATAAATGCATTTCATTTCCATTATTTTTTTGTTCTCGTGTATTACGATAATAAAATTCGTGCTAAACCGCATATAGAACTTTGTCATCATGTGCATATATTGTTATATTTCTACTTTGCAATTCACATCGTTATTATTCAATACCTACAAGCTAAGATACCGATTAGCAAGTAGCGGGGACCTATCCTCGCTACAAAGACATACAGTGGTCCCGGGCCTCTCGATCTCGTTGATACCTAAGCTCATCCCGAGTACACCAGTCCATCCAAGTACGGATGTGGGCGTACTTCGGAAGCCCGAGACATACTCGGGTAGAACCCAAGATGTACCCACAAGAAAACACCCAAAAAAACTTTTTTAAATTAATATTTTCATGCTTTTTTCAGATCAACAAAACGTTAAATACAAAAACTAAAACTAAAAATGTAAAGAAACCCTATATATCAATTTAACCTTCATTTAATTAAAGGCAAACAAAACAACACACTCTCATTGCATACTTACCTTGCATGAATTTTTAGGGCTGAAACTCCATCAAGCTAAGTTCCAACTACATTGTTTTAGTAATCCTACACCACTAGAAATGTCATTTGCTGATAAGGAGATTGATGGGCTTGCAAATAAGGAGAATTGTTGGATTGAAGATTTTTTTGTTTGTTAATTTTGTTTACAATTTCAATCTTCACTGGGGTTCTTGTTTTCTTTTTTGTAATTATTTTTAACATTTTTTCAACAAGTAATGGTAGTCCGAGATTTTTAAGTTTTTTTCCCCTAATGGTAATATTGTGTTGTTTTTAAACTTGTCACTACAAGTATTTGCTACAATTACTACAAGCACTAGCTCCATAGGGGAAACAACCACCTTCAAAAAGACCATTTTTGCCCCTTTGGAAATATGTCATGATGCTAGAATAGGTTCCAGGTGGAGGGGCTTTCAAATACAAGATCTCATAGGATCAAGTGAAAGCCCATTTGTGTATGATTTCTTGGCCAGAAATCAAATCTTACATTGCTCAAACAGGAAAAAGTTTTCAACAACAAAGACTCTTGAATAAATCAAAGAGCAAGAAGAAGTGAATGTAGTAACCGCCCTAAAGTCAAAGCATCCTATGGCAAAGAAAGAATCTTGATCACGCATTTCACCCTATAGAGGCCACCTCGCATCCATTGTTGACAATACCCTCTACAAATGGAGAGGATTCACTTCACCTCACAAAAGAACAAAAGGTGCAACCCTATTGGAAACGCATTTCAAATGAATTCAAGGATGTTGCCAATCAACTCATTGGGTGTTGTATCTACGCCAACGGGCCGCCATTTAATGTTGTTAGGCCACCGGATGCACGATGGTGAGAAGAATCAATGAAACCCATGAGGGTGCACCGCCCAGTTATGAAAAAATACACGCCACCTTCTTGATCAAAAAAACATGTAGATAATTCATTGCAGCCTGTTAGGAAATTGTGGATTGAAACATGAATGTCCATGTTTTCTAATGGATAAAAAAGATGTGGCTAATGGGCCATTGATTAATGTGGTTGCAGTGTGCCCTAAAGGGTAATGTTTTTAAGGCCATTGATTGTGAGGGCGGTGAGGGATGCACAATTCACCTCGGCATCCTCAAAGAATCTATTGAAACAATGGGGCCCCAAAACTTTGTCAAAGTCATAAGTCATAGCAGATAAACGTTAAAAATTGCCCAGCCATAGGGAGGTTGAATGAGGCAAGGTACAAGCACATATGGCACCTTATGTAGTTTATTCACTACTTGATGCTACAAAAATTGGGAAGCATAATCAAGTGGATCGAACAAGTATATGCCAAAGCCAATTAAATTCAAATGTTGGTCACCAACTATCACATATCCCAAGCCATCTTCATGTCATTCTTGAAGTTGGAGTTGTTAAAGGTAAGTGAAATGATCTTTTTTATTACTTTACTTAAATAAATTTAATGTTTAATTTTAATTTTATGTAATTCGCTTCTTTTAAATTTAACATTTAAAAGATCAAGCGGATCGTGTATGTTTGTAACTTGTATATTTCCAACATTTTAAAAAAATATATTTTTGTTAATTTCTTGTTAGGTTGTCGAGACTCGATTTGTCTCACACAAAATCATCATGAGACAACTTGTAAAGGTGTGAGGAGCATTGTGCAGCAATAGTTATCAGCATCCTTTAGGTTGTGTGGAGGTAGTCAAACACAAAGAAGGCCCAAAATCGCAAGGCTCAATCCTAGAAGTTGAGTGGTGGGCTTGTATGGATTACTTCCTTTGTTTTACTGCACCCACCATGAGTATGATTAGATTTGAAAATACAAGTCAGTCATGTTTGGGGAAGATTTATGATGGCATTGATTCAATGATTGAGAAGATAGCTCGAGAGAACGATATTGCCGCTTGCCGGTGCACACATATCTCATTGATCAATGGAACTGTATGACTGCCATGTTGCATCTCCTTGGATTTCACATTAATTCCTAAATAATACAACATTAAGACCTTTTCTTCACATACGAGGATGCCACCATACAAGGATGTTGAGGTTAGTTGTGAGTATAAAGCAGTATTCATTAAACTATTCCCTGACCCCGGATGTAGAAGACACAATTGTGGCTAAGTTTGGGAATTTCCTAACCTCCACAGGTCACAACCTTAGCACTCTCCAAGAAAAATACAATATGGACGTTGATACATGGCAATACCTCTCTGTAGGCAAGGATCCACACCCCTACCACCTCTTGCTATCAAAATTTTATCACAAATATGTTTTTACTTGACATTTTTTTGTTTAAAGATTTTACAATTTAGTTTGCACTTTTACTTTTATAAATTTTAAGTTTGCATTGACTTTGACACTATAAATTGTCAGTTCCTCTTCAACTGAGCAGAACCGGAGAACATACTCCTTTATCCACTCAGTTAAGAACATCCAATTGGCAGCAAAAAAGGAAAAAGAGTTGGTCTACCTGCAATCCAACTTGCGCCTTCTATCACACATACTTCGAGTACAAGCAAGATGCGACAATGGGTTGGGATGTCTAGCCGAGCATTCGTACTTAGATGCTTCCATTGCCCAACTTACATTAGTTGGCATGGAGTGACAAGAGATTTCTTCGCATAAACCACATAGTGCAACTAGTGGGAGTGGCATCACTACCGCTGGTGGTTCTAACAAGCCATGTGATGATGTTGAAGCTCTCAATGAAGAGTGATATGATGATTATAAGTTTACATGTGCACCATGTACTTGTAGTTCTACATTTTACCACTAACTATTAATCTATTGGAGATTATCATGACATTTGGCATTGAATCGTCAATTATCTATTATATTTTCATCTATTTTGTGGCCATTTTACTTATTTTGTTTATTCTATCGTATTATGTGATTTGTTTTTTTATATAGCTTGCATTTTTTTAAATATTTTATATAATTTTTGTATAGTCATATCAAACATGGGGAAATAAAAAAGTAGATTATTAACTTTTGTAAGATTTTACTCACGTGAAAAGTTAATAACCAAATTAAATTGTTTTTGGAAGCCTTAAACTACCTAGTGTGAAAAAAGTCATAACAGTGGTACCCGATCATGGTGTCAGTACTAGAACCAATACAAGAACTAGCTACTTAGCCTACAAGTATATTGGCCGCATTATTTCAAAAGGCGTACACTCAAAAATTGCAAAGATAGAGGCAATATAGGAAAGGCATGTTGCTAAGACTCTTAAGAAACAATGTGTGCTCCCAAAATTCGCAGGCTTCTACTGAAGGTATGTGTGAAATTTATCCACTATAGCTCGACTCTTGGCTGGCCTTACCAAGAAGGATGTCTTATGTTGGTCTATAGGGGCATAAAAATCCTTGCAATTCTTAAGGAAGGTCAGGTTTCTACTCCAGTGCCAGCCACCCAAGATTTCTCAAAACCCTTTTTCATTGAATGTGATGCTTCGAGATTTGGGATTGGTGAGTCGTTATACAAGATGACAACCCCATTGATATTGAGAGTAGGAAATTTAATGATAGCGAAAAATACATGTAAACATATAACAATAAAAATGTATGCCATCTTGCATGCAATGGCCAAGTGGCATCAGTTTCTCCTAGGGAGCAAGTACTTCATTAAAACTGATCGTCTTAGCCTATACCACCTGCTAACTCAAAGGACACTTACAAAAGAGCAAAAAAATCAATTGATCATTTGTAGGCTTATTGATTTGGGCCCTGGGGATAACTTCTAGGCAGGGGAAGATAATGTGGCCGTAGATGCTCAGTCACTCCATGATGAACCACCTGTTTTTCATGCTATCTCCATTTGCCAACCTAACAGACCGGAAGAACTTAATTAGGGCGAGTGACCCTACCATACTCTAACAAGTAAGACATTGCATGTGTAACGAAGGGGAAGGTTTGATAATTGACCTAATATAATCTTCCTTGAAGACTACATCTACTTCTAGAGTCACTCTCCCGTCATTGAATAGGTAATTCAGCATGGGCACGTATCCCCCTCTACAATACACAGACCTCAAGAATGAAAGGATCTCTAAAATTGAGATTTCACGTGCTTTTAATGTTCTAGCTTTGATAAACTTAGCATGGTTTATATGATTTGACATCTTCTAATATAGTTTTTAAAAATAAAAACACATGCTCATATTCTTAAAACTTAATCATGATTTTTTTCCGATTTTTAATGGCTGCATTGGCTGGCCACCTTGTTTCTAATTTTATCCTCACTGAACACGAGCTCAAACCTTGCGATTTAGCTTACATATATTGTTCACTGTTGTCCCTCTTTAAATTCCAACTCTTTAACAAAGCTTGTGATGAATTAAGCTTTTCTGGTTCCTCTGAGCCTGAGGTAGCTTTTAAGCAATTAATCCATGAGAATCTACCAATGCTATCCAATATGTTTTCAGTCTGCCTTTCCAAGTCGTCCTTGTAAAAGATCCAAATTCAAAACCTAGGCTTTACAAGCATTGATTGTATTGCATTTAAACATGAAATTGTGAAAAGACCAAGTAAAGGCAAGCCTGTTTTAAAATCGAATGAATTTAAAGCATAGAAAGGTTAATAGAGCAAGGGAACCTACACGTAGACTGGAGAAGTAAGCGAAGAAACGCCATCGGAATAAATGGCGCCGATACAACGCCCCACACTGCGCAGCATTTCGATCTTAAGCGCGCGCAGTACAAATTTGAGCTCCAAATGAGCAAGCCATTCAGCCTCTGTGAAAGGGGTTAATGCCACTTCTTTTCCTTCTTCGCCTTCGTCAATAACCGTGCTAAGTTCTGCATCGAATTCTTTCAGAAGCACCTTTACCTCTTCTCTGGGGTTTGGAGATGCAGTGAGCGAGGACGCCATTCTTAATCAGCCCTGTCGAATGCAGAGTGGAGAATGAAATGCCTACTTATATGCTACACAATAAGAAAAGTGTACATCAGTTCAAAAATATGTTTATTTCACTATTTCAAGTTCTTAATTTTTAATTTTCGAAAAAGATTTTACGCGTTGGTAATAAGTCGTCTTTACATCAGATAGGTACGATAGCGATACGATTGTGGTTCTTAACGAGTACGGATCTCTTTAATAGATTTTGGCTATATTGGGAAAATATATCGGAGCCACACAAGTTGACTCTAGAAGTTAAGGAGTGCACCCTAACTTTGGGTGACTATTTGCAACAGCACAAAAACCAGACGAATCACAAAAATCCGTCAAAAGAAGCGCGCGAAAATTCTCTACACGACCATGTCATTTGCCAGCTCAACAGACACGTAGACCTCCGTACGCCTGAGCTGGAGTGTGAGGTGTCCAAAAAACGGGTTTTCGCGCGCTTGACCAAATCCCGTGCATGTAAACCCCCACCGGTTGAGATTTTTGATGCCATTTAAGGCACATTAACGCACTGTATATTGAGGACAGCGAAATCCACGCATAGGGATATGGTCGTAGTAAATGTTTAAGGCGCCGTGTCAGGGAAGCAAACGGCATGAAGACTACCTCCGCGCGGATTCAATGCAAGCTCTTCATGGCGCCACCTACTCCCAAACCGCCTCCAGCACCCACAGACTGTATACCGCTCGAACCAGCAAAGCATGCACCCTAACTTTGGAAGCCATCGGACCAGGAGGGGAATGTTTACAGTTGTGGCGTGATAATTTTCTTCTTGCGACTTCACGTGTTCATGCTTACGGCTACGGCGTTGGGAGCTACTCATACTTGCGACTTCTTTCTTCAGCAATAACTCAGTGTTTCAATTACAATCCTTCTGATCTGCCATCTTCAATCTTGCCGTGGATGCTTCAAGACAGGTTTCGTTCGGTTCTGTTCTGTGTCATTTACTTCTTTTAGACAAACCCTCCTTAGTCGTTTTAAAGTGAAGTTCAATTTGATTTGGTGGTTTTACATATGAAAACTGACAGTTTTTTCTGTACGCGTCTTGCAGTGGTGGGGAGGAGCTCGTTCGGTTGACGGAGAATGATCCACGCAGATGCAGACACATTCCTTCAAATGTGTTTATCAACACATCAAAATATTTTGGAAATTGTTTGATTCTCTTCGAATTTTAACAGTCGATTCGGTTCTATTAGGTGAGGTTTTAACCCTCACTGAGGCAGTGATAGAAACAATTACTATTACTTCTTCTGTACTGGTAGATGATGTTATATGTCTTCCTAGTTACGTGATTCCTTCTCGCAAAGACTTAAACTCCTATTGTTTCTGAAAATTACAATATACTGAACATTAAAAAAAGCTGGGTGATCCATAAAATGTGTCAAAAGAAGTGCGTGAGAGTTGAATCTTTGTGCAGGTTGAATTTATATAAAAATATGTCAAACTAAGCGCGTGAGTATTGTATCATTGTATCGTTGTAGCATTCGATTGTGCTCAACTGAGCGTGCTCAAAGTGTGATTTTTGCTCTCACGTTTCCATTGTTGTAGCTATGTACACGGACGCTTCCATTCTTTTAAAGACATTACTGTATGAGAGGGGATCCAGTCCCGGTGCACCCAAACTTTGGGACACTAAACTGAACATTTAAAATCACCACGTAATCACAAAAATCTGTCAAAAGAAGCGCGTGAGAATTCTCTACAGCCCCATCTCCTTCGCTGTTTTCAACAACTGTGAAATCCACGCATAGGGATATGGTAAGTTTAACAACAAAGCTGCCTAATGTTTCGGCCTGAGATTTTTGTGTGTGGGTGTTTACACTGACCACCTCTGTGTTGGGAGCTAGTCATACTTCTGAGTGTACTTCTGTTTTCTTTCTTCAGCAATAATATCTACTTGAAGTGATATTTTAACTTTGCTTCCTTCAAAACTAGAAATAGTCATTTGAATCTTGCCGTGGATGCTTCAAAAGAGGTTTCGTTCTGTACACTGTTCTGTTCTTAGCCATTTACTTCTTTTATGGTAACCCTCCTTAGTCGTTTTAATGTGAAGATTGGAAAATTGTTCATATTTAAAGGTAATCAAGGGGTTAGGCTCCTTGAGCAATAGTCAAAATGGAGTTGTTTGATTCAAACTACACTGGTATGCATGTGATTTATAATCGGATATGATTTATAACTGAATATATTTCAATCATAGTTGATAAAAGCCTTCGAATGTTACAAGAAAGTCGAAGAGGCTGATTTGTCAAAGGACATGGCAACCCCTATTATTAGTAACTGATTCGTATAATTTGGTGATTTTACATATTAAAATCTGATAATATAATTTGTACTTGTCTTGCACTGGTGTTGTTATGCTTGTTGGAGTGACTGATAATGGAAGTGCATATGCTTGTTGTTATCAACACATTTTTTAGTTTGGCAATTGTTTGATTCTCTTTGAATATCTACAGTCCATATGCTTCCAGTAGGTGAGGTTTTTACCCTCATTGAGGCAGTGATAGAAACTATTGCGTATTTCTCTTTTCTACTTGTAGATTGGGTTATTGGCTTCTGTGTGTTACTTTAATGACATTTACCATTGATTGTTACTCAGTGTAATTTTCAGAAACAATAGGAGTTTAAATCTTTCAAAAAGGTTATCACATAACTTGGAAGACATATATATTCATTCAGTAAACATTCCATTGTCCATTACAAAAACATGGCCATACAATATACTTGGGCCATATAACTACTACTACTATATTGTACTTTTTAAATCGAAAGGCCAATTCCACACATCAAAAATTCAGCCCTCAAAATTAAATATTAACTTTCGAAAATATTATTTCCAAAATCCGAGGAAGGGCGGCGTTGAATCTGCAGTTGAGGTTGAAGCTGGGGTGTTACTTTGCAATTGCCTCCCAATGTTGACATCCCTCGTAGGCGTAGTTGGAAATGGATCAGAACTTGGAGAAGCATTCACTCCGACTGCAGTATTATGTGTTGAAACTGATAAAGGGCAATGTATGCCCATTAATTCTCTTAGCATTGGGTGTTGATCAGGAAAAGGATTAATTGGACTGCTCAATCTCCTTTTCCTTTCTAACTCTCTTCTTGCCTTCTCAAACTCCTTCTCCTTTATCTCTTGATCCCTTTGAATCCTTTCCTGTTCCTTTTTCTGTTCCCTTTCCTGCTTTGAATCAACTTTTGGTGCTCCTTTGTTTTCCTTCTATATTCTTTTTCAATCTTTTCCTGCTCCTTCCTCTCCCTTTCAACAATTCGTTCAGCCTTCTTCTCTTGGATTTGTTCCTTTTTTCTTTGCTTTAATTCATCTATTTCTTTTTTTCTGTTCTCTTTCTCAACCAGAAGCTCCATGTACTGATCTGCTGTAATTAGTAGAGATTCCCTGCTCAATCTTATACCAGAAGCACTATTTGACCTTGATGATTCTCTAACCTTTTCCACAGGGAGTTTCAAGAATCTACCAAGAGTTTTCTGTCCCTGGTTTGCCTCACAAGTTTGGTTCGAATCTGCCCCTAATACCCCTGCTACCTCTAACTGTGAATCTGCATCATTATCTTCAGGTTGACTGCCAACATAGTAGTGCACCAAATCTGAGTCATGAAGTACTGCTGGTTGAGAGGGTAAAGAGAGGCTGACCTCTTCATTATTGAAGTTCAAGTTGACACCAAGATTAAGAGCTGCTTCTTTCATCCAATCGGGTGGGCTTTCTTCTGTGGGCAAAGATAGTGATTCATCGATTTGATTAATTCTGTTTGGAGTTTCCAATTGTTGAGCAACACATTCATTTATATTTATCTCCATCTGCTGAGGTTCTGATTCTTTCTCCAATTGTGTGTTAGGGACCATCTGAACATCTTCACTTCCCTCTAAATCAACCCTAGATAGATGAAGCATATTTTCTGCTGCACCAGCATCATCTTGAAAAGATGTGTCAAATGTTCTGCTTGGTGCCATGTCTTCATCCAAGGCATTGGGATTAAGAGGCCATATCCCTGTTCTTTTGAATCCTGATTTAATGTTGCTAGGTGTAAGAGCCATTCTGAATGCTTTGCTCCCTAACTCTGCTAATTCAGCCCTTTTCACATCTATCCCATGGTTTGCAACTATCCATTTGCGTCTCTCCTCCTTGAAGTATGTTTTGAATGGAGCAAAGACACTCACATCCAATGGCTGTAATTTATGAGAGGTGTGTGCAGGCAATGTTAATAAATCAATCCCCAAACTCCTGGCTTCTTGAATTGTCCCCAAAGCAACATGTGAACCATGGCCATCAAAAATTAGTAAATGCCTATTGGTAGGAGACACTCCACCAGGTATAGATGATGCAAAGTGATGTAACCAATTCATGAATAAATCTTTTGTCATCCATGCATGTGATTGTGTTGCCATGCAAGCTCCAGGCTCACAACCTGCAATATAATTTTCTAAATGGCTCTTCCCCTTAAAAAGATAGAATCCTGGAATACTTTGTCCAGCAGCATTTACACAACACAAAATGGTAATCCATTCTCTGCTTTTTGGGATGATATATGGCACACTCCTACTACCCCTTTTAGCAAGCACTCTCATACCGCAGTTCCTCCCTGCTTGTAATCCAGTTTCATCACAATTCCATATTCGGTTTGGTCCATATGGGTTGGCCTCATAAGCTTTAGACAAATTAATGTAGAAGGAACTGACAATTGATGGCCTCAAACACACTGCTCGATCCTTATCAAGCCCTTCAGCTGTCCTTAATGTTAGATCCGGGTGTCTTTTTTTAAAACCTGCCCACCATGACTTACCCGGAAAACCATCCGTGAATGGGTTAGACCTTGTTTCGCAGATTTGTGCCACACATGTCTTAAGTTGTATAATTTCTAACCCATGTCCCATGTCAGCCATTTCATGACACCAACTCACTATCTCCATCTCTTCTTCTTCTGTTAGAATTGTTGGTGGACCCTTTCTTTTAGTGGTGGTAATGCCCATTAGCCATGAAGTAAGGGTGGTTGCTGGTATACCCCATTTTTTTGCAGCAGCGCGTGTAGAGTATCCATAATCTTCAACATCTTTCATGGCATTATTCATATCAGACTTGTTCCAATCAGATCTTGGCTTTGACACATTTTGTGTTGAAGGGCTCACTCTTATTGCTTGGACATTTACTTCTTCATGTGGTGTGTCATTGGCATCTTGAGGTGGGGTATTGATAGCCTCTTCTTCACGTTCTTCACTTGGCGGAAATCTTGCTCCCCTAATTTTGGCACATGCAGGTCTTACTCTTTTTGGAAGCTGCCTTCTCCTCATGATGTCAATAAAAACCTGCTAATATAGTTAAATTCAACAAACCGATGTAACTTACAACAATGAGATATTCAGCATATTGAATCATCAAACGTAATTCTCAAGTGCAGCCATTTGATATGAGTGCCTATGTTCTGAGCAATGGATACTTCAAAAATCAAAGGTAGATGAATATTCACAAGTAATTCTGAGCTAAATTAATGAAACTGTATACTTTATGCTGCCTCTAAATGTAGATGAATATTCAAAAGTAATTGTGAGCTAAATTATTGAAACTGTATACTTTATGCTGGCCAAGTAATTCTCTACAGCCCAATCTACTTTGCAAACTAATTCATGTAAGATGTATATCAACAAGTAATTCCAGTCTAAAGTAATGAAACCTGCAGATGTATGTGTACTATTAGATTTATATTTACAAGTAATTCCAGGCTAAATTGAAGAAATATGTATATATATATGCTTACAAAAAATTACATGTTACACAGATATTTTATGCTGCCTTTTCATGTAGTTGTATATTTTATGCTTCATTTTCACGTAGCTGTATTATTTATGCTGCCTTTTTTGTCGTTGTATATTCTGTAGATGTATATTTAGATCCAGATGTGTATTCTGTAGATGTATCTTTACAAGTAGATGTATATTTCTTATATATCTATTTGCAAATACAGAGCCTTTCCGTAATTCAGCCTGGAATTTCTTGTAAATATACGTCTACAGAACACACGGCTACTTGTAAATATGAAATACAGGTTTCATTAATTTAGTCTGGAATTACTTGTTAATAAACATCTACATGAAAATTACTGGTTGTTTATTACTACCATATACCTATGTGTGGATTTCGCTGTCCTCGGAAACAGTGATTGTTTTAGTGATAAGTGGCAGTGAATACAGTAAACTGTGGGGGGTTCTACTAACAGCTACTGGTACGCACCATGAAAATTCGAATTTGAGACACCTCACACTCCAGCTCATGTGTACGGTGATCTGCGTGTCAAATGTGTTGGCAAAGGAGATGGGGCTGTAGAGAATTCTCGCGCGCTTCTTTTGACGGATTTTTGTGATTACAATGTTTTTTTTAATGTCCACTATAATCCGCCAAAGTGTGGGTGCACCATGACTGCCTCCCCTGCCATAGAGCCTTTCCGTAATTTAGCCTGGAATTTCTTGTAAATATACGTCTACAGAACATACAGCTTCTTGTAAATATGAAATACAGATTTCATGTATTTAGTCTGGAATTACTTATTAATATACATGTTACATGAAAAGGCAGCATAAAGTATGCACCAAAGGTGGAACATACATCTACTCGTAAATATGAAAAGGCAGATTTAATTAATTTAGACTGGAATAACTTGTTAATATACGTCTACATGAAAAGGCAGCATAAAGTATGCACCAGCAAGGGGATACATACTTTGACTGTATAAATGTGAAATACAGTTTTCATTAATTTAGACTGGAATTACTTGTTAATATACATCTTACATGAATTAGTTTGCAAAGTAGATTGGGCTGTACAGAAATCTCAAGCGCTTCTTTTGACAGATTTTTGGGATCATCAGGTTTTTTCCCATATGGAGATGGACAATAAAAAAAAATTAAAATTAAATGAATGTGCATCAATATAAGAACAGAGTTAAGAACTTACTGTATGTGGCACTATGATGTGGAATAACAGTTGATTATGGCAGCTTGGAACTGTAATTGTCATGCACTAGCAAAATAGCTCTAACTGAATAAAATTTCACAGCAGTTGAGGAACTAGATTTATAGGAGATATGGAAAGTGTTGTAGTTGAGTGATCCCTGTGCTTTTTTTTGATTGGGTAAAATTGGTTGATCCTTGTGCTTGTTTTTGATTGGGTGAAACTGATAGGGGTGGATCAAGATTTATGATATTTTATTTCAATACTCATATGTGAAGTTCAATTTGATTTGATTTCTCATTTCAATTCAATGTTTGTTTCTTGAGCCTCACATTTGATCAAAATATGCAGGTACATAATTTATGGGAGTAGCTGGGATGGAAAATGGTGACAAAGTTAATGCTTGAAAGACAACTTGTATCTGAAAATGGTGCACTTTGGACTGCTGCTTGTGAGAACCTGGCCTAAAGTGTGTGAATGACAAGACCTTTTACACAGTAAACTGGGAACTTAAATTATGTGAAATTTGACATCAAATTGATATGATGATGTCATATCTATTTTGTATAGGGATGAAATACAATAATATATCCTTGTATTAAATACATGTTGACTTTAAATCTGGCAATTTTTGAAGTGTAATATATGTTATTATATGTTTAAAAGCCACACTGACTATTCTACTGTTGACAGATTCATGGCTGTACATGAAAAGTGACAGACACATCAGTTTTGAGGATACTTTGTACATTTATAGGATAATATTCATTCCATTATTAATATTTTACTGTGCAAAAGCTGACAGCAAATACTCCCACTACCCTCACCACTACTGGGTAATGCACCATGATTGGCTCCTCTCCCTAGGCCTACAACTTTTCATGAAAAGATAAATATTAGAACAAAATGAGAGGTGGCTAACCAACTTGGATGACACATAGGTAATGCAATTGATTTTTCAATTGAAGGTCTCACTTTCTTTTCTTTAGTTGTGTACTTAGAAGAAGCATAGGGTAGATGTATAATTAGCAATTGCACATGAGTTGCAATCAACGCCGGTGAGGTTAGATTGTAAATTTATTATGGAGGGAATTGAGTGTGACAATATATTTGATATTTACTTCTGCATTTATGTTGTTTCACCAAATTAATTCCAAACATTGTTCAGAACAAAACATTGCTTTAGCAAATAAATATGCAAGACAACTCGCACTATTTCACCAAATATATTAATTGTGAATACTATTGCAACTATAAATATCACTATTTCACCAAATATTTTAAGTTTTTAATTTCCGAAAAAAAGATTTTACGTGTCGATAATAATTCGTCTTTACATCGATCAATAATGATACGATTGTTGTTCTTAACGAGTACGGATCTCTTTAATAGATTTTGGCTATATTGGTAAAATATATCGAGCCACACAAGTTGACTCTAGAAGTTATGGAGTGCAAAAGCAATAGGCCTACAACTTTTCATGAAAAAGACAAATATTAGAACAAAACGAGAGGTGGCTAACCAACTTGGATGACACATAATGCAATTGATTTTTCAATTGAAGGTCTCGGTCTCTTTTATTTAGTTTTGTAGTGGAGAAGCATAGGGCGGATGTAGAACTAGCAATTTGATTAGTGATCGCTCATGTTTTTGCAAAGTGTGTTCCAGTGGGTTGGTTGATTACTCATGTTTCTATAATAGGGGACTTACGACACCGTTTCTTCCAAGCAATAGTGGACGGAGATCGAGATAGCGAGGTGGCTAGGGTTTCAAGTAGAGACAATGACAATGATAATGACAAGATGAGAAAAGAGAGAAGGAATTTTGTAAAGTGTTGGGTTGCACACAAATCAAAAGAAAGGGTCCCCCGACAAAGACAACAAAGGTTGGATAGCAGTGGACCCAAGGCCAAATCCACGAACAACAAACTACCTAAAGATTTGAAATACTTAGTAGGGTTAGTAGGTGAATCCCATAATATCCACTCCTTTATAAACATCTATAAAGTTTTTGGTCATAAAATAGTTTTATTTAAGCAACACAAAACACACTTCTTCTTGAGAAAATGAAATAAAAACAATGAGGGAACAACAAGAAGACCATAAGAAAAACACAAATCCAGAGGTTGAAGATAATGAAAAAATAACCCAAATACACCAAACCAAGGTTCAAACACAATGTGTCCACAAAAAGACTACTAGAAACCATCATAGGAACATAAATTTATAGCCTCGAGGGAGCACACGGTTATTGAAATAATAATGGAAAGTAAGGGTTTGAGATGGTGAAACATATGCGAAGGACTATCGTTGGGATTGAGGCCCTAGGGAGGTTTGTTGATCCCATGGAATTGTGATATGCAACATCCCATATGGTATGCAATTGTTTATCCACACCCTAGTTTTAATAGTTACACAAGGACAATGGTTGGAGTGTGGGGATCATACACCCATCCACATATGATAAGGCACCCACAGTCGACTTGCCGGACACAAAGGAGATGCTAATATATGTGAACGCAAAACAATACAAGGGGATCCTAAGGCATAGAAAAACTCGGAAATTAAAGCACAAAATAAGTAAAAAACTCACAATTATTCTACCAAAGATAGCACATAATATCCCAACAGAACAAATACAACAAAGCAAATGGAAGATATTTGGTGATCAAAATTTTAAGACATGGAGAAGGAAAAAATGAGCAATGAAATGCATGATAGAATATAAATCAAAGCCGACAGTAATATCCATGGCAATCGAGTCATGGTATATAACCACCCGTTAACATTACATGTAAGAATCATGAGTCGAGTTTCGGAAAACAAAGAGTTTTGTGGTAAAGGACATGGAGGCGGGCTATATCTCATACAAAAAAAGGACAAGATACACTTGGAAAACAAAGGAGAGAATGAAGAAGCAAATCATGTCAGCAAGGAAGCTTATAGCCCCACGTCAACGTCGTTAATGTGGTCAAAGAAAACTATACGGTAAGGAACTTATGAGCATGAAAAGAAGGTTTGAAGATATAAAAGAAAAAAATATTATAAGGACAATAAGTCTGAAAGAAATTACATAATCCAATTGGAAATTGACAAGGGAGAATGAATTACTTCAGGAACAAATAAACACCTTGCAAGCCAACATGGAGAAAGGACAACAAGAGTTGACCTCGATTAAGAGCACCTTAGATCAATTGAAAGCAATAGAAGGAAATAGGCCAAGAATGACTAAAAGGAAGACATCTTGCACGTAAAAGAGGCTAAATTTGTAATAATAAATAAAGGGGTAAAAGAAACTAGCTTGAAGATTCAAACTGAGGAATCCAATTCTTGGGCAGAAATAGTAGGAGGAATGTCAAACAAACAAAAAGAACTCATAGAGAAACATGTCAGACTCCAAATAAGGGAAGAAAAGGATAGATAAGAAAGGGTTGCAAACATTATCATTAAGGGACTTTGAAAGACTACAAAGAAACTAAGAACACCAACAAATTGGTAAGATACTTTCTTGAAGACCATCTGCTGAATGGTCAAAGCATATTAATAAAATTAATGGGATTGGAAGAGCCATACAAGAAGGAAAGAAAAGACATATTAGAGTTACCTTGCACAATATAGAATATAAGAATAAGATACTAAGGAATAAAAAGTTTCTTAGGGGTATGTTATCAGCTAATTTTGACTTGGCAAAATTAATAAATGTGAATTTTTTAAAATACAAAAGTTTTCTTTCACGTGATTTATCACCCTCGCGCGATCATCTTGTTCTCATGATCGTTTTGGTCTTCGTTTCACTCATTTCAGGTGAGAACTCCTCCCGCTAGGTCAAAACTGCGTTAATAATTAATTAATTAATATTTAATTAATTTATTACCCTTTATTTAATAAAATTAATTTTATTAATTTTTGGGGTTTTTAATTAAATAAATATTAATTTAATATTTATTAAAAAAATCAATCGACAAGTTCTTCTTTATTGCCGAGGGAAAATAAAATTTCACTTCCAATTGTTGGGGATGCCAAATTGGCTTTCCAAGACTTGGATTTCCCTTTTCCTGGCAAATTCTTTTTTTTCCCCACTTGTGGAATTTCTCCTGCTTCATGCAACCCGAGCGATGGCAAACTAGTAAAAGATCTCCCAATTTCCCACATGGGGAAATAAATGGGAATTGTCGACTGTTTGCCATTGCAACCTGGTAGGCGACCAAGTTTTCCCATCTTTCCCTGGCAATTAATGCCCACTACCAAGCTTGGTGCGATGCCCGGAGCTAGTTATTGCTGTTGAGCATTATGATCCTGAGAGACGAGGAATTTATAAAGATAATCGTGAGCCTTTCCTCTTAATCACACCAGAGCATATTGAGGAATTGCTCAGCATACCTGACTTCACGAGAATCGACATCACTCGAAAGTCGGTAAAAGATTTTGGGATGAAGAACCCTCGGGCGGGAGTAAGATGGTTAATAACAACTGGTTAGTGACCAAAAGGCCTCAAATTGACCGGCTTCCTAAGGAACTATACCACGTTGAGTTCGTGGAGGAAATCGGGGACATGATCACTCTCCTGAGTCGAGTCTTCGGTCTACCCTCTGCCAGGATTTTCCACCCATGGATGTATCAGTTTATCTGTATCATCCTTGCCAAGAGAGAGTTTGTGGATTAGGCCACCATCATTAGTGATACTCTTCACAAACAATTGATCGAAGTGAAGATGACTAGATGTTTCTACATGACATCATACCTAACTTATGCAGTGGCTAGAAGAAAGTTATTTTTCGGGGCTAGAAATGAAAGGAGTCATGGGTCCATCAAATAATGTCTTTCATTATTATCCACAGTTAAGTTTCAAAAATAGCTCTCATCATTTCAGGAGAGTTAACGATGCATTCACCTTCTGCGTGATTCAAAACTTGAATTGGAATATAGAGGAAAGATTCTCCAAAGAGGCCATGGATGTCATTTCCCAATGGGGAACATGGTTTATTCAATTTCTATCCTTTTCCTACATTCACGTGAGCGGCTTTGTGGGTACTCCATGGAAGCTTCCTAAGTACGTTAGTGATAAGTGGGCATTAATGGAGCTTGCGCGACAACTATTCCAAGTTCACTTGTCTTCTCAATGACAAGCATCGTTCAAGAATTCATTTCCCAATCCAAATTGGGGAATACCAATGTCCAAATCTCTTCAGTGCACAACTCATGGAGAAAGAGTTTGCCCTCATCACTATTCATCCATATGTGAAGAGATTCTAGTTTGATATCAACGGATATATGTAGAAGATTCTTGGGGAAAGTATCAACACAATCCTACCATGGAAGATTTCTAGGTTGCATGTTCAGATGAACATGAAGTGAGAAGGAGAGTTTTCCCACCTAACCCTTGCTCAGATCAAGGCCTTTCGCATCAGAAACCCTCTAGATTCATTGGTGGATGATGATGAAGATGTTATTGATCCCTCATATGATGTTGTTGCCTTTACTTTGTTGCCACGAATTGATTGGACCAAAAGAGATGAATTTTCTCTTGATAACAAGAATCAATCGATCCTCGAAAGAAGCATATCCTGGTATGAAAGATAACTTGCAAAGTTACCATCAATCCAAGATCATACCTCAGGATTACAAAAATTGCCAACTCGAGGAGGTATCTAGTCGACCAAAGCTTCTTCTCAATCAACCTCTGTGTCATCTAGCCATACGCATCAAGCAAGAAAGGAGTGGTTGCCAAAATCCACTTCACCAAAGAAGGTGTCGTGAGGTGAAACATCTAAGGGTCCTAGCCCTAGTGAAGGAAGAGAGCGTGTATCGGGAATTTCCACTTCAAGTAGAGATTCTTCTACTCACATTGTTGATAGTTCGCAGAAGCTCATAACAAACAATCCTTAGTCGTGCCTTGCACAAGAGTTCACTCAAATGCAAGTAGTCCAGATATTGAACACTTCTGAACCTACAATTCACGAAGAGATTTCTCAAATTCTCCCTGATGTTCAAGAGGTTGATATCGAGGTTATTTCTCCAGAGATTGAGGTCGTGGAAAGGATTCTTGTAGAACCTAATGATGTTGAGAACAATGGGAATGTTGCTTCAGACTCCAGGCTTCTATATGCGGAAGTGGTGAAGGATACTCCTTTTTGGATTGATTATGAGATCAAGAAAAGGAAGAGGGTTGTCAAACCAATTGATATTGACTTTGATGCACTTTTCAAGATTTCAAATGAAGTCATTCCTAAGAATCATAAAGTTTTCTCACGAATAATGGTGGATGATGACGGGTATAGATTTGTGGATCTTGTCATCCCATAAGTTGACAAGGAACATGATGCCATGACATCCATTGATTATGAAGTTTCCAGACTTGGACTTGGGAAGTCCACATTGGAAAGTGATTTAGAGATGGCTCAAGATTCAATGGATATCATGTTAAAGAGGTTTGAGAAATATAAATCTTAGAACTCTTAGCTCAAGGCCAAAAAGAATCAATTGGTGGATTATGTTCAACATCTGATAAATCCCATATAATCCACTTTCCTAGTACTCGATGCAGTGGTTGCCCCTGATGAAGAAACTCTCAATTCGTCAAAAGAAATAAACACATTGGGTCATGTCACTAAATCTTGGCTTTCAGATATTCTTGTTTTTTGGTAAAAAGATGATCAAAATAGTCATTATGCTCCATGAAGATATTAGTGCATAGCTTGATCCAATTATTTCTTTCAAGGAAACTTTTGTTTCCAACATATCAAATTTGGATGAGATGTTTCCTAGTCTACAGGAGATGACAATTATGGAATCTTCAAATTTAGCCATTGAAAGGATTCTCGAATTCGAATATCAGGGACACACTTTCTTCGGTGTGTACATCTCAAATCAAGAAAGACACTTCTCGAGGATTCTATGAGCCATTATGAGAGTGTATGCAATGAAGCCTTCACTTCACTCGCCTTAATTCATGAGTTCATTACTTTGAGATCCTTACTGCAATCTTGTAAATGAGAAAAATCAAAGTTATTCATCAGAACATGTGGAGGAGTAATTTTCACAATTGTTCAAAGACATGTATACTCCCGCCATCAATTTCTCTTTAGCTTTAATGGAACGTTGCATCAAATTAAAGAACTTGTTTGAGAATATTCAATCAAAGATGGTCAATTTAAATGATATGCCAGGTAGGATCTTGGAATTATAGGTGTTTTGTGAGGCTGTGCTTCGACTGAGTGAACCTCCTGAGGAAGAAAATATGTTCGAAACATTGGGAAGGTTCAGATCCTTTCAATTGGCGAAGGCGGCGAGATCCTAATTTCACTGATGGGACGAGGAGATAGCTTTTCTGGTATCTAACGAAGTGGGAGAGTCCATTTCTCATACGTTTGAGATAGGCGGACCCCACTTCAATGGATAAGGCACTAGTTTTTGTCATATGTTAAAATGTTACTTTAAGTGGGTTATTATTAAACTCACTTTTGACAAACTTTGGATAACTTAAGTGATTTCTATTTTTAGTTGCTTTTAATAAAGTTGGTTGAAAAAGTCAAAGTCACTTAAGATGCCCTATTTAATGTGCATGTAAACCCTAACTACTTTGTAACCAACTTTTGGGTTATAAAAGGAAGTTGGAGGCTCATTTGTAAGGGTGACTTTGAGAGAGGAGAAGAAAATACTTTTGTGTGCAAACTTTATTTCAAAGAAAGAAACTTTGTGTTCTTTTGAGAAGACATTTTGGAGTTAATGAAATATGAACTTTGTGTCTCATTTATTGTCTCTTATAGCATTTGATGTTCTTATGTTTATTAGATGTTAGTGTTTGAATCTTGCATGCAAATATTGTCTTGAATCTTATTGTCAACACTACTAATATGTTGTTCTAGTTCACAGTGATCAAGCTCTGATTATCTACTTGCTCACATGTGTTCCCTTTTACTCATTCTCGTTTAACTGATGCAAACTCCATTTTATTTGTGTTAGTTATTTATTGTTCTTATCCATGCAATATTTGGCTCTGCTTTTACCTAACTATTGCATGTTCCTTCCATCCATTCCATCTCCCTCATTCACTTTTCTTTCCATTGATGTTCCAAACCCCCACATACATCTGATTTTGAATGTACATATGTAAATACGGTTTTGGTTTTCAAATAAAGGCAACCTCACCTTCATTGAGGAGGGACTTCGTTCTCATCTTTGTTAAGCATGCCATTTGCATGCGTGCAAATCCATATGCTAACATGGTACATAATTATATCAAGATGAAGTTCTATCACCATGGCAATAAGAATCTAGAAGGAAAAAATGGGAAAAAGTGAAGGCAATGAGGGAAGTAGGAAAATGGGCATGGTTATACATTGGAAAAGCCCAAATCAACCATTGAATGACACATACGAAATAAGGATTCAAGGGCCCTCGTGAGCTCTTTACCTTGGTGAGCTAGAATTGTAGAGGTTGCTACCCTTGGAGAAGACGTCTTGGATTGGGGCACATAGTAGAAGGACGAGATATTATCATTCTCATTGAAACACATGAACATGACGGTTATAAAGTCCCATATTTTGAAGGATATAGGAGAATTTCAGTTTGGAATGAAAGGACTGAAATGTAAAAGGGCATAGAGGGATAACAATGTTGATTAGAGAAACGTGGTGTGAAATATAGACTTTGTTGTTAAAGTAAAACCCACGATAGATAGAAAGCTGTTGGCTAGATTTTCTGCATAGCATCAAACCTAGGCGGTCATGAGATAAATCTCCCTCATTTAACCGGTGAGGCTCCCGTGTCGAGTTTGTCAATAAAAATGTGTTTCTATCTATCGGGGGTTTTACTTTAACAACTTAGTTCATGAACCATAACTAAGAAGTTACTGCGTGATGTAAGCATTTGTTTAAGAAAGGAAAATTACGGAAGAAGGAAGTAAAGGAATTACAGAGAAGAAATGAGGAAGATGTGCATCCCATTAGTAGATTGCGAGCTAATTGCATGCACATAGAAGAAACTCAAATAGATTTGAACACACGAATTATAAAGCAAAGCGGCTCTAGATCTAGATCTAAAATAACACAAAGTCTATTAAGAGATCTAAGATTTAGAAAAAAACACGATCTGTAAGTGACACTGAAAGTTCTCAGGAAACACTTCTTTGTATTCCTCTGCAACAAGTGGCTCTCGGGTTCGGCACAAAGTCTAGAACACAAGATTGCTTCTTACAATTCGATCGATGATTAACCCGAAGGTTCTTCCTCTACTTATAGAATGTAGAGGCGATTACTAGTGGAAGCTTTAGTTGAAGCGACACATGTGGAAGTCGAAAAGAAAACAGTGGCAATCTCCTTCTGGAATACTGAAGAAGGAAAAATTCCAGCTTGCTTCCATTCAATCGCTTTGCCGATTCCAGCTTGTTTCGGATCCAGACTTGCTTCCAATTCCAATCGCTTTGCATTTCCACTTGTTTCCGAGATCCAGGCCGCCGAAGATCCAACTAATTCTAGCTTGTTTCCAGATCCAGTTTGAATCAATTGCGTACGAACATGAAAAAGACAAAGTTAGCTTTCCTCTTCCTTCTTCTTTCCTCAAGACAAAGTCACTTTCCTCTTCCTTCTTCTTTCCTTCAACAAAGTAATTGAGCGATCAATTCATTATACAACTTAAGTGATTGGTTTAAAAGCCATTACTTGAAGAAGTCAATTACTTGGAGATAGGTGGCGGACGTGCATAATAGAAGGTTCTATTTTCATTCTGAAATCATACATGTCACGCAAAGAGGAATTCCAGGGAAGGAGATTGCCAAACAAGTTTCTTTTTAGACTTCCACATGTGTCGGTTCAACTAAAGCTTCCACATGTAATTGCCCCTCTACATTACATAAGTAGAGGAAGAACCTTCGGGTTAATCATCGATCGAAATTTGTAAGAAGCAATCTTGTGTTCTAGACTTTGTCTTTGAACCCCGAGAGCCAATTGTTGCGAGAGGAATACAAAGAAGCGGGTTTAGGAGAACTTTGTGTCACGGTGTATTTTGTTTTTCACCTAAAATCTGTGGTCACTACCCTATCCAAAAATTTTTCGTACTTTTAAAATAATGGGTCATTTGTTGTTTTTATTGCCTGAAAGTTCCTGTATTGCACCAAGATAATCCTAAAGAGCCATATTAGCCCTTTTCGCCAAATACCCAGATGCCCAAAATTGTTTTATTCTGTCATCGGGATTTGTCTGCGGGAAATTTGTATTTAATTATTTTGAGCCCCGTATGAGGCTATTTGCGCTCCGTTTTAACTCTGTTATGAGCGGATATGTTATTATTCCTATGTACCAGAAGGATTTTAACTTATTCTAAGTTTTGGGCTTTATATGTAACTTTTGGCAATTTTTCGTGTTTTTGTGGTGTCCCGTTTCGTTTTCTGTAAAATTTCTCTGGAATAACTCCTTCGCCGGGTAAGCCCGATTTTTGGCCTGGAGCAGCTGGAAAACATACACGCACATTTTGCCCGGAGGAAGTCATCATCCGAGGTCTGGATCACTGGGAAAAAGCGAAGTCGTGCACAGGAAAGCCCCTGCGGGGATGGGCGCATTTTTGGAAAACAAAGGATTTGAGCTGCGATGGGAAAAATATAAGCCGCAGGTAGGATGGGAATTGTATACCTACCTTGCAGGGTACTTTTTCCCGTGTTATAAAAGTCACTTAAGCTGCAGTGGGAAAAATAGAGGCTGTAGGCAGGTGGGAATTTATTGCCTACCTTGCAGGGTGAAAATTCCCATGATATAATAAAAGGAAAGTGACTTAAGTGAAATCATGGGATTTTAGTGCCTACCTTGCAGGGTAAAGAATCCCATTGCAAAAGTCAAATCACTTAAGTGGATCATGGGATTGTGGTGCCTACCTTGCAGGGTAAAGAATCCCATTATGGTGAAAATTCTTAAAAATAGAATTACATGTGCAAAAAAGTGCGCCCCCTTTGGTGATGGATAAAAATAATTAAATTGATTATTTTTATTAAATTCTATCCTTGGAAAAAGTGCGCCCAAGCTTGAGGAGGTTGAAAAGTCAAAGGAAGAATAAAAGAAAGGGATTAAATTAATTAAATTTAATTTATTTAGTGGCTGCCCCTCTCCTTGGAAAAAGTGCGCCCCATTTGGGCATTATTTAATGATTTTTAAGGCATTAAATCATTGAATTAATTTCTATTTTCAGTGGCTATGGTCAAAGCACACTGTGAGGCTAAAGTTAAGTGCTGTGTGGAGGATTAAATTGGATTAATTTAATTTATTGGATGGCTGTCCTTAAACATGCAATTTTTAAAAGAGAAAAGCATGATTTTTAATTAATTAATTGCCTTTAATTGTTAGGGCAATTATTAATTATAGAATTATGAAGGTTATATAAGCATGGGCAGCCATATGGATTTATTATTCAACACACAGGTAAAGAATTGCAGCAAGGAGAAAAAGTGCGCCCCCATTAGAGGAAGGATTTTGCACAGACAAAGTGCTAACAAAGGCTAAAAGCTTCCAGATTTGGCGCATGCTTTGGAAAAGGTTCATCTTCGTCTGCACAATTGTTTTCACAGGTGTTAAAGGAGCTCAGGTGTTGATTGAAAGGATTCATGCTCTCTTTATGTGCAAATTAGACACCAATTTTTGGGGCAGCAGGCTTGAAAAGTGCAGATTTTTATAATTTAAATTCACTATTCATACCCCGGTGGCCATTTTTGTCTGAATAAATTGCAGGAATTCATTACAGGTGCTTTATAAAAGAAGAGGAGCTTTTATCAATGTCCAATACATTGCATATATCCTCCGAATCTGAAGAATTGTCCAGATCTACACCAGTATTGAAGAATTCCAGTCAAATAAGAAGAAAAAGACATTCAGACAAAGATAGACAAAGCTATGGCGAAGAAAGATGAAAAAGAAACCTCTTGCTAAATTGATAGACAGATCCAGAGCAGGAGAAACTTCACTCATGCGTGCAGATTGAAAGCAGTGGAATTATTCAAGTTGCAGCTTTTCCATCCATAGCCCAGTTGCCAAAGTTTGTTATGCAGGTGCAGATCTATATCCAGATCCATATGCAGATCCAGATCCAGATCTCATAGTTGCAAAAGCTTCTGGCACAAAGGCTTCATCCTCTTGTTTTGAATGCAACCCGTGAAGAAGATAGTGCGTGGAAAATTCCTTCCAAGATCCGGTGCATGTGCTCTCATCTTCCAGTTGAAGCTTTCATTGAATTTTCATTCATCCGGAGTGCTTTCCAGAATTTTTAATTGCTCATATGCAATTAAAAATAAGGATGATGAGTTATCTACGGCCAACCTTGCACTGATGCATGTACAACAGAAGAACTGCAAAAGCTTCAAAGGATAAAAGAGAAGACAATGTGAAGGAAAAATTCCAGCTTGCTTCCAATTCCAACTGCTTGCAATTCCAGCTTGTTTCCAGATCCACTTGCTTCCAATTCCAACTTGCAATTCCAGCTTGTTTCAGATCCAATCCAGCTTCAAGATCCAACTAATTCTAGCTTGTTTCGGATCCGGTTTGAATCAATTTGCAGATGCGGACATGAAAAAGACAAAGTTAGCTTTCCTCTTCCTTCTTCTTTCCTCCGACAAAGTCACTTTCCTCTTCCTTCTTCTTTCCTTCGACAAAGTAATTGAGCGATCAATTCAATTATACAACTTAAGTGATTGGTTTAAAAGCCATTACTTGAAGAAGTCAATTACTTGGAGATAGGTGGCGGACGTGCATAATAGAAGGTTCTATTTTCAGTTGCAAATCATACATGTCACGCAAAGAGGAATTCCAGAAGGAGATTGCAAATGCTTTTTTTCGACTTCCACATGTGCCAGTTCAACTAAAGCTTCCAGCTTGTAATTGCCCCTCTACATTCTATAAGTAGAGGAAGAACCTTCGGGTTAATCATCGATCAGAATTTGTAAGAAGCAATCTTGTGTTCTAGACTTTGTGCTGAACCCTTGAGAGCCACTTGTTGCAGAGGAATACAAAGAAGCAGGTTTCCGGAGAACTTTGTGTCACGGCGTACTGTGTTTCTTGCTTCTAAATCTTAGATCTCTTAATAGACTTTGTGTTATTTTAGATCTAGATCTAGAGCTGCCTTTGCTTTATAATTCTGTGTGTTCAAATCTATTTGAGTTTCTTCTATGTGCATGCAATTAGCTCTGCAATCTACTAATTGGGATGCACATCTTCCTCATTTCTTCTCTGTAATTCCTTTACTTCCTTCTTCGTAATTTTCCTTTCTTAAAAAACGCTTGCTGCGAAACTTCTTAGTTATGGTTCATGAACTAAGTTGTTAAAGTAAAACCCCGATAGATAGAAACACATTTTTATTGACAAATCGACACGGAGCCTCACCGGTTAAATGAGGGAGATTTATCTCATGATCGCCAGGTTTGATGCTATGCAGAAAATCTAGCCAACAGTTTTTGGCGACTCTGGGAACAACTATCTTTGCAGATCAAAGCTTATCTATTGAAGATCAGAGTGTTTTCCATACAAATCTCAACCTGGCTGAACGTCCATTCACCCGATCCGTGAAGGCGCAAGGAAGGACTGATCATTTCTTCCGACTGCAGGAGCAATTCAATTTCAATCATCCTCCTCAAGTTAGAAGCCGCAGATCTAGTCTTTCACCAGGAAGAAGAGTGCACGCTCATCCAGATCCGGATCATCTTCAGCATAATTCGGCAGCTGGAATTATTCATCAAGTCTACTCTTGGAGAGGACGTGCCCCGTTCATCATGCTGAACCGAAACCCACTTGCCCCTGCAGCGCCTGTTCCATGGGGTGCAGCCTTTGGACCTTTGAATCTGACTCCTCCTATGCATGATCTACCTAAAGGGACGAGAAAGAATTTTCCAAAATTCTTTGGAGATGGAAAGCAAAACCCGGATGATCACTTGGCTGCGTTTTTCATATCCTGTGGAGTGCTTGCAGTCGAACATGAAGATGTATCTGTCCGGCTCTTCATAGAGACTCTGCATGACTTGGCTGGAGAATGGTTCTACCGGCTAGCTCCTGGCACTATAACCAACTGGGCTACTATGCGGGATGCGTTCCTGAAAAGATTCAAGGCAGCCGAAGATTCCAGCACTTTGATAACTCAGCTGACTCAGTTGAAGAAGGAGCCACATGAGCACATGCGGGATTTTATTGCAAAATTCCAAAGATTACTGTACAAAATTCCGGCTTCTGCTTCTTTGAATGATGAGAATCAAAAGGTGTTCTTCATCAATGCTTTGCTTCCTGAAGTAAGCTATCAACTGCGAAGAGCACGTCCTGCTGATTTGTTAGCAGCTCAAAACATGGCGGTTGAAATTGAAGATGACCTCATCATGGCTGGAAAGATAAAGAGCAGTACTTCTAGAGCTGAAATTTCATCCTCTGCTACTACATCCGATTCACTACTGCAAAAGTTAGCAAATGAGATGATGCAGATGAAGAAACAAATGGCTCAAATGGCTCAAGGCAACAATACTGCCCCTGCTCAGAATTTCAACAACAACCAGAACCGCATTGTTGGTTTCCAAAGATTAGCAATTGAAGCTGCTCCTAGAAACAATGTGGAGATGAATGAAGAAGACCAGGAAGCTGATGCTGATCAGTTCGAGAATGATGATTTTGTAGCTCCTGCTGGCGACTCCAATGTTAATTACCTGAACTACAAATTTGAACATGACAATGAGAAACTTCATGAAGATGATCATGGTCATGCATATGCAGTAGTTACAAGATCACAAACTTGCCAAGCTGAAGCATTAGCTGACGAACAAAGAAGGGCCAGCCCTTTACCTTCTTCCTTGGCTCCTAGAGATAAGAATGTGAGTTCTTCATCTCAACCACAGAAAGTGGCTCAGGTATCTGAATCTATTTCTTCTTTTGACATTATTGATCATGCCAAGAAAACTAGAGTTCAAATGTCAGAAGCTGGATACTTGAAGGCCTTTCCTGAGCAATTAAATATGCTAGTCAAATATGTGCAATCACCAGAACAATCCAGTACATCAAAAGGCCTTTTGCCTAAGCCCAAGGATACTCCTCTCCAGAACAACACTGCAGTTATATCCTCACCATCTTCTGAAAGAGTGGAACCATTCTATGTTTCTCTATTGCTTAATGGTTTCAAGTTAAGCAATTGCATTCTAGATTCAGGTGCTTCTGACAATGTCATGTCAGCTAAAGTTGCAGATGCTCTTGGGCTTACCCTGACGAAGACCATAAAAAAGTGCTATTCCATGGAGAGACAAGTCCCTTTAATCGGACAAATCAAAGATGCGCAAGCTGTTCTGGCAGCTTTTCCTAACAAGAGATTAAAGATGACAATTCTAGTTGCAGATATTCCTGTCTCCTACGGGATGCTGCTAAGTAGAAACTTCTGCAAAGAGCTGGGAGGAGAAGTAAAGATGGATTGGTCCTGTGCGCACATTCCTATCAAAGGGCTTAACCATAAGCTGGAGCCGGAAAAGAAGTCCAGGTACACGGTTACAAAATCTGAGGATCCTAGATCTCATATTCTTTTTCAGGAATATGACCGTGGGGTCTATTTCTTGGAAACGGATAAAAATGTTCCAGAGCAAGAAATTCAACCAGAACCAGAGCCAGCAGAAGAAGAGAAAGTTTGGACTCTAGAGTTTAAAGGCACATGTTGTTCTTTTGGATCAGGCGCTGGCGCTCTACTAATATCTCCAGATCATGAGGTATTTCCATACTCTCACAAGCTGATGTTCGAGAACACCAATCATACGGCGGAGTATGAAGCATTGCTTCTAGGAATGGAACAAGCTAAAAAGAAAGGAGTAAAACTTCTCAAAGCCCAAGGAGATGCTGAACTTCTAATAAAGCAGGTTCGAGGGCAAAGTCAAGTCAAAAGAGATAAGCTGGAGCATTACAGAGATAAAGTGCTTTCCGCCACATTCAATTTTGCAGCCTTCTCTATTGACTTTGTTCCAATAAATCTAAACTCCAAGGCAGACTCTTTAGCAGTCACTGCTGCACTATTTAATTCGGATAGACCACCGTCCATATTCAAACAAGGAAGCTATAAAGTGGAGATGGTCTACCACCCCAGAGTCCCTGAACAAACATCTGCATGTCTGCATGTTGAAGGGAGTGAATCACCACCACGACAAACAGTCAAAGGACAAGTTGATCCATGTCATGATGACAATAGTGGAGCAATCAAATCAAAAGGTAACAAAATCCCCAAGGGTTTAGTTTCCTTAGTGGAGACTTTCAACAAGCATGATCAGTATCTGAAGAAGAACAAAGAATATGGTGATAGTTCTTCCTTCGAAATGCAGCAAATAAATCTGGGAACGGAGCAAGTTGATGCAGACTTGCCCACCACGGAGAGAAGAAAGGATGAGCCACCACCAGATGAAGTTGATAAGGACTTGCCCAGAGAATTTGACAAGAAGGCCAAAGAAAGGAAGTTCAAGATCGGAGATTGGGTACTCTGGTGGGACAAGAGACATGAACCGAAGGACATGCATAACAAATCTGATTCACTCTGGAAAGGGCCCTTCATGATCAAAAGAGTTGCCGGAATGGACACTTTCTTCCTTGCCTACCAGGATGGAATTGAGTTACCACTGCCTTTCAACAGGCAGCATCTGAAGTTGTTCATCAGCTGAAGTAGGGTAAAACCTGTATGTACATAAATAAATCTTTGTTTGTTTTTCCTTGTTTTGTTTTGTTTTTTGTGCTGTGTTGTGTTGTGTTTGTTTGCCTGACCCCGTGCCCAAAAGACAAGATACGAAACCAGAGATGCTGGGATCTCATCTTTTCCCTTTGTCATTCTAACAAGAGAAAAAGATGTCCACAGACGGAGCCAACTGGTGTCACTCAGATTTCACCCTGAAATCTGTGACTACCCTATCCGAAAATTTTTCGTACTTTTAAAATAATGGGTCATTTGTTGTTTTTATTGCCTGAAAGTTCCTGTATTGCACCAAGATAATCCTAAAGAGCCATATTAGCCCTTTTCGCCAAATACCCAGATGCCCAAAATTGTTTTATTCTGTCATCGGGATTTGTCTGCGGGAAATTTGTATTTAATTATTTTGAGCCCCGTATGAGGCTATTTGCGCTCGGTTTTAACTCTGTTATGAGCGGATATGTTATTATTCCTATGTACCAGAAGGATTTTAACTTATTCTAAGTTTTGGGCTTTATATGTAACTTTTGGCAATTTTTCGTGTTTTTGTGGTGTCCCGTTTCGTTTTCTGTAAAATTTCTCTGGAATAACTCCTTCGCCGGGTAAGCCCGATTTTTGGCCTGGAGCAGCTGGAAAACATACACGCACATTTTGCCCGGAGGAAGTCATCATCCGAGGTCTGGATCACTGGGAAAAAGCGAAGTCGTGCACAGGAAAGCCCCTGCGGGGATGGGCGCATTTTTGGAAAACAAAGGATTTGAGCTGCGATGGGAAAAATATAAGCCGCAGGTAGGATGGGAATTGTATACCTACCTTGCAGGGTACTTTTTCCCGTGTTATAAAAGTCACTTAAGCTGCAGTGGGAAAAATAGAGGCCGCAGGCAGGTGGGAATTTATTGCCTACCTTGCAGGGTGAAAATTCCCATGATATAATAAAAGGAAAGTGACTTAAGTGAAATCATGGGATTTTAGTGCCTACCTTGCAGGGTAAAGAATCCCATTGCAAAAGTCAAATCACTTAAGTGGATCATGGGATTGTGGTGCCTACCTTGCAGGGTAAAGAATCCCATTATGGTGAAAATTCTTAAAAATAGAATTACATGTGCAAAAAGTGCGCCCTTTGGTGATGGATAAAAATAATTAAATTGATTATTTTTATTAAATTCTATCCTTGGAAAAAGTGCGCCCAAGCTTGAGGAGGTTGAAAAGTCAAAGGAAGAATAAAAGAAAGGGATTAAATTAATTAAATTTAATTTATTTAGTGGCTGCCCCTCTCCTTGGAAAAAGTGCGCCCCATTTGGGCATTATTTAATGATTTTTAAGGCATTAAATCATTGAATTAATTTCTATTTTCAGTGGCTATGGTCAAAGCACACTGTGAGGCTAAAGTTAAGTGTCTTTGTGTGAGGATTAAATTGGATTAATTTAATTTATTGGATGGCTGTCCTTAAACATGCAATTTTTAAAAGAGAAAAGCATGATTTTTAATTAATTAATTGCCTTTAATTGTTAGGGCAATTATTAATTATAGAATTATGAAGGTTATATAAGCATGGGCAGCCATATGGATTTATTATTCAACACACAGGTAAAGAATTGCAGCAAGGAGAAAAAGTGCGCCCCCATTAGAGGAAGGATTTTGCACAGACAAAGTGCTAACAAAGGCTAAAAGCTTCCAGATTTGGCGCATGCTTTGGAAAAGGTTCATCTTCATCTGCACAATTGTTTTCACAGGTGTTAAAGGAGCTCAGGTGTTGATTGAAAGGATTCATGCTCTCTTTATGTGCAAATTAGACACCAATTTTTGGGGCAGCAGGCTTGAAAAGTGCAGATTTTTATAATTTAAATTCACTATTCATACCCCGGTGGCCATTTTTGTCTGAATAAATTGCAGGAATTCATTACAGGTGCTTTATAAAAGAAGAGGAGCTTTTATCAATGTCCAATACATTGCATATATCCTCCGAATCTGAAGAATTGTCCAGATCTACACCAGTATTGAAGAATTCCAGTCAAATAAGAAGAAAAAGACATTCAGACAAAGATAGACAAAGCTATGGCGAAGAAAGATGAAAAAGAAACCTCTTGCTAAATTGATAGACAGATCCAGAGCAGGAGAAACTTCACTCATGCGTGCAGATTGAAAGCAGTGGAATTATTCAAGTTGCAGCTTTTCCATCCATAGCCCAGTTGCCAAAGTTTGTTATGCAGTGCGAGATCTATATCCGATCCATATGCAGATCCGCATCCGTGTCTCATAGTTGCAAAAGCTTCTGGCACAAAGGCTTCATCCTCTTGTTTTGAATGCAACCCGTGAAGAAGATAGTGCGTGGAAAATTCCTTCCAAGATCCGGTGCATGTGCTCTCATCTTCCAGTTGAAGCTTTCATTGAATTTTCATTCATCCGGAGTGCTTTCCAGAATTTTTAATTGCTCATATGCAATTAAAAATAAGGATGATGAGTTATCTACGGCCAACCTTGCACTGATGCATGTACAACAGAAGAACTGCAAAAGCTTCAAAGGATAAAAGAGAAGACAATGTGAAGGAAAAATTCCAGCTTGCTTCCAATTCCAACTGCTTGCAATTCCAGCTTGTTTCCAGATCCAGCTTGCTTCCAATTCCAACTGCTTGCAATTCCAGCTTGTTTCCAGATCCAGCCGCTTCAAGATCCAACTAATTCTAGCTTGTTTCCAGATCCAGTTTGAATCAGCTGCATGCAGACATGAAAAAAGACAAAGTTAGCTTTCCTCTTCCTTCTTCTTTCCTCCGACAAAGTCAGCTTTCCTCTTCCTTCTTCTTTCCTTCGACAAAGTAATTGAGCGATCAATTCAATTATACAACTTAAGTGATTGGTTTAAAAGCCATTACTTGAAGAAGTCAATTACTTGGAGATAGGTGGCGGACGTGCATAATAGAAGGTTCTATTTTCAGTTGCAAATCATACATGTCACGCAAAGAGGAATTCCAGGAAGGAGATTGCCAGCTGTTTCTTTTTCGACTTCCACATGTGTCAGTTCAACTAAAGCTTCCAGCTTGTAATTGCCCCTCTACATTCTATAAGTAGAGGAAGAACCTTCGGGTTAATCATCGATCAGAATTTGTAAGAAGCAATCTTGTGTTCTAGACTTTGTGCTGAACCCCTGAGAGCCACTTGTTGCAGAGGAATACAAAGAAGCAGGTTTCCGGAGAACTTTGTGTCACGGTGTATTTTGTTTCTTGCTTCTAAATCTTAGATCTCTTAATAGACTTTGTGTTATTTTAGATCTAGATCTAGAGCTGCCTTTGCTTTATAATTCTGTGTGTTCAAATCTATTTGAGTTTCTTCTATGTGCATGCAATTAGCTCTGCAATCTACTAATTGGGATGCACATCTTCCTCATTTCTTCTCTGTAATTCCTTTACTTCCTTCTTCATAATTTTCCTTTCTTAAACAAAACTTACTTGCTGCTGCGAAACTTCTTAGTTATGGTTCATGAACTAAGTTGTTAAAGTAAAACCCCGATAGATAGAAACACATTTTTATTGACAAATCGACACGGGAGCCTCACCGGTTAAATGAGGGAGATTTATCTCATGACCGCCTAGACAAAGTCCCAAATTTTGAAGGATATAGGAAAATTTCAGTTTGGAATGAAAGGACCGAAAGTGGAAAAGGGCATGGAGGGATAACAATGTTGATTAGAGAAACGTGGTGTGAAATATAAAAGTGGAGAAAGAGGACCCAAACAAACAATATATATGGTTGAAAATAATGGAAAAGGAGCTAACAATGAGGTTTTGCATATGTTATGTTACACCAAGAGGATCAAAACATATAAGAAAGAACATTGAGATTGAGACAACCCTTATGAGTCACTCAAAATGACATTTCATTGTATAATGTGTCTAGGGAAGTTCTAATAATGGGAGACTTCAATGTGAGAACACAAACAACTAGGCCCTTAACTTGAGAAATGAGGATGGAATGAACAACAATCTGTTATGGCTAGAGGAAGAAGAAGACCAAATTTGGGAGAGGACTTCACAAGATGAAAATGGGGGTGTCATGTAATACAGGGTAGAATTGTTGGGGATGTGTAGCCTCTATAACATGGTTATATGCAATGGTATGAAAGCATGACCAAATTCAAGGAAAAATCACTTGTAAAACATATAATGGCCAAAGCATGGTAGATTACACTATTTGTTCATAAGGGCATATTTCAATATTGAAGGATTTAGACACGGGGATTGCCCTATAGAGATGAAATCGGACCATAACCCAATTTATGTGAAGATTAACATACATATAAATAATCAATTAGGAGAACAAACCCACCACAATCAAAGAAAAGTGCCTCTTTAGGGTAAAATTCTTATGACTCATGAGAATAGGAGTAGACACTAAATCACACACTTGGGTATATTTCTATGTCTTGATCACATACCACTATTCATATGATTCCTAAGCAAGAAAAGTACTAATTGACCACTATCTTTGGCCTCTTTGATTTCTTTCTGTTTTCCTTCTTGGCATTACACACCCTATTGCCCAGTCTAACTTTTGATACTTCATCTTTTCTAAGTCTGGACACCAGTGCCCAACCAGATGCTAGTGCTGTGGCACCTTCGTCCCCTCTGGGCACCCCCGACCTCTTTGTATCTTGTTCGCATCTTTTGGGTCTTTTCTATCCGTTGGGCATCTTGTTTTCTTATGGGTTGACCTTTTAGTGGTTAATTACGAAATTCAAACAAGGGAATCATATAAATACAAAGTTATGTGACCATAATAAAGGACCAAGCTCTAAGAATCTATTACCATCACCTAAGGTTGCATCCAAAGACATTTCAAGAGCATTAAAGCATCCATCTAGCTTCATTCAAGGGACAAGGTACTACATTCTTCTGTATACACTTCATAGGAGGGGAAGTTCATTTTTCCATGCACACATCTATTTACATTACTACATCTAGTTATTATCGCGTTATTGCTTGATATTCAGTGCATCTTGCACAAGAGCCACCTAGGGCATGATTCTTCACACACACACGCACAAAGAACTACACAAAGTCTAAAATGTAGTGAAATGCTTGGATCGTAAGTTCACTCAGTTGGGTGACCACCGGTGGTCGGCTCCCCCATTTGCGTCTTTTTTAAAGATTTGATGTGTTTTGGGATTTTTATAAGTGCTCTTTCTCTTTTCGTTATAGGTGAATTTTGCGGGCATAGTGCGACATCTAAGTGATCAATAATGAAGGAAAAGACATAGAAGCAACACAAAAGAAATCAATTTCTGACCATTTTCATAGTCACAGTATACGCAGAGAGAAGGTCTTTGGTGCCTGTGCACCCTCGACCTAGTTCATGTGCCCCAATCTAGACAGTCCGATAGTCACACAATTTTTTTTTGGGCACGAAGAACGATGGTTTCTTCCTCTTCTTTATTAATTTTCTTGTTCGACACAATTTATGATCAATTACGAAATCAACCAAGTACTTTATCCCTTCTCTTGCACTTAGGGTTTTAAATTGAATTTCTTATTACTTAGGTCAAATCTATACCGTATTGCTTTATCATTTTGTTGTGACTCTGCAATTAGGGTTTAACATATTTTTAATATTTGTTAAAATAATCAACTAGGTGAACAAACCCGCCACAATCAATGAAAAATGTCTCTTTAGGGTAAAATTCTTATGACTCATGAAAATAGGGAACTTTTAAGGTATCCTTGAAAAACACCTCCGGGAAGTAGAGGATACAATATCAACAACAATTGGGTGTCCAAAGTCTGAAAAGCGATATGTTGATATTGTCATCCACAAAACACTAAGCATTTGTAAAAGGTATAGGTCCAAGAAAAGAAACATAAGCATATTTCCAAAAAAATTGTGGTGTGATGAAGAATGCAAGGCAACAAAAAGAGTATTGAGAGAGCTTGTAAAAATATAAAGAAAATAAGAAGGCTTATGAAAAACTAATTCAATCCAAAAAGGAGGGTTACATGAACATTAGAAGGAAAGAGTTGATTTTCCTAGGAAAGCATAATCCCAAAGGATTATGGAGAGAACTTCATAGTAGCTCAAATATATATATATATATATATATATATATATATATATTAGAGACACCATATGGCTAGTTTATGCAAAAAAATATACGAGTGGAAGTAAGATAAAGACACCCCCACTATCAACACAATAATTGAGCTCTTTTCCAGAGGGGATATCACTCAAGGCATAAAGAGACTATATTAAATGGTTTGCAAGTAAACTATCTCAAATGGGGTGTGAAATTCCTCATACCACACATTAAATTCATATTCAACAATATCATTCAAGAAGGTTTCCTATCGAACTAGATAGCTAGTGTTGTTATCCCTTATACATAGGTGGGGATATAAATAACCCATCAAACTACCACATTATCATGGTAAAACCTCTTCTTGAAAAACTATTTGGGAGCATGATAGAGAACAAAATTTGCAGTTGGGTTGAAAAATAGGGAAAAGAGTAATGAGGTAGGTGAAGCACTCCACTATTGACCATTGCATCACTCTTAAACACTTGATTGAAAAATTATGGGACAATAAAGGTGAAGAGGTTTTTTACTTTGCTTTGTTGACTTCAAAAAGCGTTTGACACGGTACCTAAAAATAAACTCTAGAGAAGAATGGAGGAACTTGGAGTTCTAAATGAGTATAGAGTGGTTGTTCATAGGCTCTATGAGCAAGTTAGTGCCAAAATCGTAACAGGGGGGATGTCCAAACATTTTAGGAGATACATTGGTGTTAAATAAGGATGCCCACTTTCACCCACTTTATTTGGGCTTTACATTGATAAACTAGAGGAGTGGATAAACAAAATGGATGAAGGAGGCATCACTTAACTAACTATGTAGTAAAATTACTTCTCTATGTAGATGACCTCATCCTAATTGCAAAAACACCACATAGTTTGAGAGAGCACTTGAGGGCCCTTGAGCTCTTCTCGAAGAGGTTGGAATGTAAGTAAACATCAACAAAACCAAAGTCACGATCTTTTCTCTATAAAGAAAAAAGAAGCAATTTAGCTTTCTCTTTTAGGAAAACCCGTTGGAAGTAGTGGAAGAATACAAATATCTTGGGTTAGATTTTCATAAGCTCTATTGTGAAATGTGTAGGCAAAAATAATTCAAGGAGGGTATAAATAATTACATTCGTTGCAAAATAGGTGCATAAATACATGATTGTGTGATGCAGAACATCAACTCTAGCATGTGTATAAGGATGTCAACATCCACTTTTAGTTTAATAGGTGTGTTCATAAGTCCTAGAGGTCACTAGGAATCATTTAGGTGTGATAGTTTGGTTCTTGGCTTTCCAAAATTTGAATATTTCACTTTCCCTCCAAAAGTGTAATTTTGAACCTTGGAGGTCTATTTTGGCTTGTTTGAGTAGTTTAGTTTGATTGGGTGTTGTGTGTTGAAATTTTGGAGCTATCTCATGCTTGTATTGATATGAAGAAAGATTCAATATGTTATGAAGAGGTTTTTAAGCCCATGGTCACATACTCACATGCAAAAGCGAGTAAATTAGCTTGGTTAAGTGACCAAAAAGGTAGATGAAGAGTCTTACTCGATGGATAATTTTATGAAGGCATATAAAAGGCAAATTTAAAATGAATGACTCATTCCATTCGAATGAGAATCAAATTGGAGAAGTTTCAAGAAGAGGTTGAGGAGTAAGAACTGGTTGCATGCAAATAGTTTTTGTGCTTGTTTTCAAATTGTAAATGGTAAGTGTTGATCTTTGAACGTGTGCATGCATTCTTGACACGAGTGTGAACAACAATGATATCTTTGCTATGTAATTACCTTGATTTTGGTATGATTATATTGGTTACGTGTGATCACAAATTTTATTGAACGGTTCAAGAGTGTAGCAAAATGTTTGAGGGATATTTGAGTTGAATTTTCTCATATTGGTGTGTGTGTGTGTGTGTGTGTGTGTGTGTCTTGTTCAATGAGTATGAAAGTAGTGTCAAGGACGAAGTATTGATTGATGTAAGGATTTTGCTTCACTCATGATATTCTTGAGAGCTCAATCATTTTAAGCATGATAGAGGTAGAGTAATTGTATACAAACCGTAGCAATTCATGTAAGAGAGGGAAGTGCATTATAGTTGTAAATTAATATGAAACTTGGCAAAAGGAATGATGTATGTGAATGAAAAGGATGTATCCTACAGTGTCTAGACCTCGAGGCACCTCTAAAAGGATTGTGAAGAGGAGTATTAGCTTGTAATTTATTAAAAGATGCTTGAAAAGGTTCACATACCCCTGCTTTAAGGGTAGAAAGCGAGCATTTTAGCTTTTTCTCTAAGATTGCAGACTTCCTAACCATCATTTGGTAAGGTAAACACAAAGATAATGTCTAAACATATCTAAAGTGTAAAATTTAGGCTTTGAAATGAATTTATGTTCTTTTTGTTTCAAAATAACCCTACCAAGTTTTGTAGGGAGCTTACCTAGGTTTGAATGAGGGTTTGTAAGTTGGAAGCTTAAACGAGTGAATCAAAGGTTGAAATCTTGAAAAAATCATGCCTAAACTTTCCTCTCACCGTTTTTTGAGGTTTCATTTCTTGTATTATCTCAACAAGGCTATAGTTCATGACAGATAGGTGTCACAGGTCCATGCAAGTTGAAGAGACCTAATTGTACATCGAGTTTGGAGGATTAGAGAAAATTCAAGAAAGAAGGCCTAATGATACTTTGCATGTTGATAGAATGCCAAAATGGGTAGTGGGAAATGTCTTCGATTGGATGATTGAGAAAGAGGAACGAAATTTATGAGCGATAAATGCTTAGGACAAGGATAGAAAGGCAAGTAAACTAGTTGAGGAGAAGTTATAGTGAAATGGTTAGTCAAACAAAGAGTTAGCCAAAAAAACTTATCACACTCCATTGAGAGGGAAAATGGTATCTGTAATGTTCTCGGTGTGTAAGAAGACCTTCTAGAATGCTCTAACCTTGAGTTGATCAAATGCCATTGTCTTGTGCCTTAGAAAGAACAATTTAGTGAAGGTGAGTAGATATGAGACTTTGATTGAATTTGATCAAGTTGATGATGGAAATAGTTTAATCGGTGGTCCAAAGACATGAGTGATTGTTTGTTAAAGTTCAAAGCAAGGCCATAAGCCAAAGGTTAGACTTGCTTTGAAGCTTTTTGTCTTGTGAGATAAGTGTTAAATTGAACCTACAAAGGTAGAGATAGAGTTGAAACAAATTTGTAGAGAATATTGGACTACGAGAGGATGATGGAGTAGGTGGATATGGCCTTGAAGAGGTTTACAACACAAGGTATTAGGTCGGGATGGAAGGTCATGATTGAAAGGATCAAATTGTTGCACACTAGAGTCTTAGCCACTCAAAGGCAATTCAAGGTAATTTTCAACAAAGGTGATAATATGTGTACTTAGTTTTATTAATGCTCATATTGGATGATGTCATAGCATGCACTAGAGATAGTTGAACAAGGTCGTTGGATAACAGGGGGTTAAGAGTCAAATCAAATTCAGTATGCAAACTTGAGAAAAGAGTTTTTTGAGTGATCTAGAGGCAGAGATTGAAGAAATTTTAAGAAAAAGGGCATATTGAATGCATGAAATGATATAAGTTATGCATTATTTGGTATCAAAGTGGGACAAAATGGAAGAAATAGAGAAGTTAATGAAGAAGATGAGAGAGGAAAAGAAAAGAAGAAAAGAAGAGAGAGATAGAAAAAAAGAGTTATGGGTTGAACAAGAGCTCAAATAACTTAAAAAGATAAGGAGAAGATTGACGAGTTGATAAAAGTTGTGAGCATGATGAAAGAAATCAATTAAGTTGGTTTTTGATGAAAAGAGGAGTCAAGTGGCCTATAGAGCTACTTGTGAAGAGGAAGCAAAAATGTAGTTGAGAGAGATGATAAGAAAGGAAGAGAGGGATCTGATGAAAATGGAGAAAAGGATGAGAAAACAAGAGAAAGAAGTTGCTAAAGAGGTAGTGTATGAGGAAGTTTAGAGTTTGGATGAGGAAGAGGTGATTACAAGCTTCTTAGCTTGTCTTGAAAAAGAAGAAGAAAGTGAGAAGTGGAGCAGCAGAGTGAAGAAGGAAAGAGCTCATTGATGGAGCTTCTCAAGAGGCTCAAGGGCCTCCAAGTTTTAAATCTGATAGTGTCTTTGAATGTGTGAATGTAGGTACACAAAGTGAATAAGAAAAGGCAAGAAATGATGCCTTGAATGAAGAGATAGAGAACAAAAGTGAAGAAAATCAAAAATAAGAAGTTTGTGAGCAAGTGCAAGCTCATTATGGATCAGTTAAGAGTGGAAGTGCAATAATTAGTGTGATGAAAGGATCATAAAGAGCTCTCAAAAGCATGTGGAGCTGATTAAGTGGAGAAGATGAGGTCAAAGCTAAGTGCAGTCACAAAATCATGCACTTTAGACATTTATTTATCCCGGTCTCATACTACTATTTAGAAGGTTCTTGAGTGAAGAAAGTACTAATTAACCCCCGTCCTTTGGCCATATTGTTTATTTTATTTCGTAATTTGTGACCTATTACACCCATATGCCCAACCATTTTCTGACATTCCATATTATTTTAGCCTCACTGGGCGCCTGCACGCACTCAGGGCGCCTCAGTCCTTTTTGCACTTTTCCGCCAGTTTTTGGGCCTCTTCTAGTCATTTTACATATTTATCTTTCTTATGGTCAGCCTTTTCAAGGTTAATTATGAAATTAGAGCAAGATAACCCTATAAATATAAAGTTATGAGACCATAATGAGGGACCTAACATCATCTACTACTATCACTCCATATATAATTACATCCATCTATTGCATTGACATCCACATAGCCCCATCATCAAGGCACAAGCTAGGACACCTGCATCACACTTCATAGGGAGGGATTCTATTCTATTCCATGCATACATCTTTTTACATTTTTCTACATTTAACTATTGCTCGTTATTTCACAAAGTGCAATTAACACAAGAGCACCTAGGGCATGACATGCACACACTCACCAGAACTACATCCGGGTCCGAAATGTAGTGCAACGCTCAATTAGTAAGCCCACTGTTGTGGCAATGAGGTCGATCGACCCATTCATTTGCATCTTTCTTTTTTTTGGGTTTTGATACTTCCTTTTGGTCTTTTTGCAGGTTATTCTTCCTCTTGGAATATTTGGAGCATTCAACACAACATAGGAAAATTAATGCGGCAAGTAGCAAAGGTTATTAGTCATCTCCAGGGACTCGTGAAGATCGGTTCAAATTTTTTTCTAGACTAAGGCACCTATTTTGCTTACTAGAACACCCATGGGCACTCCAATCCTCTCCCAGGCGCTCCAGTTTAGCCACATCACCCAGATCTATCCTCTGCGGGACCCTAACATACTCGTTCTTGCTTTCTTATTTTTTGTTCATCATCGTGACACGGTCCGACAAACACCTATTATTCAAATTGAGTTATTTCCTCTTCTCCTTGCACATTAGGGTTTAGTATTTCATTTTACATATTTTCTTAGATCATTAGCATATTTCTTTACTACATTTATTTACTTTAGTATAGTTGTTCATATCTTAGATTAACTATCTTCATACTACATAGTTAGTCCATTTTTAGTTAATCATTTTGGTGAACCTATCTTTTAGAATACCTTGCCCTAAGACCCACTACCTTTTGACAATGTCATCTCCCTCTCACATTATGGCTCAATCCTCTTATCCCACCTTTGCACCAACTAAAGTCATAGGCATAGTTACTACATTGCTGATTTCATGCATGTACGTACTCAACATCCTCCTCGCTTCATCACACCTAGGGTTGACCCATCCATTAATGTTGTTACTTATTCATCCTAATCGCCTACGGCTCCACCCACATCTATTCCTCCACCCATTACTTTAGTACCTCCTCCTACTACTTCTAAGGGATATGATATCATTGAACAACTTAAAAATATGCTTGCTAAGATATCTCTTTATGATTTATTGCGTAATGCACCATATTGTCGCAACACACTAGAAGCTGCCCTTCGTGTCATTCATATTGAAATTGATAATTTTGTGGTAGCCTTTGCAAATCTCATAGAATCCCTTCATAACCTACCCCGTGTCATCTCTTTTTACGATGAGGATATATTTCCTTTTGCTGAAAATAATCCATGTGTTCCTTTTCTCATTACCATGATTATTAACACTACTTGCATTAAACGAGTTCTCATTGATAATGGATCAATTGTTAATCTATGTGCGCATTCCCTTTTAAAGAAATTAGGCATTAGTGATAATTTTATTTCTAAAAATTCTACCCTCATTCACAGTTATGACTCTACCACTCACACCTACTTAGGAACTATCTCTTTACATATCCGGGTTGGACCTAAGACTGTTCTCACTAGAGTTCTATGTTATTGATGACTCCTTCTAGTTTAATCTCTTGTTAGGTAGGCCTTGGATTCATGTAATGCATGCAATACCATCTACTATCCACCAATGTGTCAAGTTCTTGCATGATGGCTATGAACACACTATCACTGTTGACCCAGAACCCTTCAAATATTATCGCATAGACCCCACTACCTCTATGCCCATACCACCTTCACAACACATTCCATACAACAACCTTGATACATATGACATTGGTCAATCTAGTGCTTTATCATCTTCCTCTACTGCTCTTAGTACCCCAGCTATTTCAACTCACACAATGATATTATTTCACCTACATTATCAGCTCCTATTATTGTCCCTTCATCGCCCATTGTGACACCTTTTATTATCCCACCTACAGTGTCAGTTCCTCCTAATGTTCCTCCTCCACTAGTTCACCCTCTACTACTCCACCTATGGTACCCCTACCAACATTCTTGATAATGCCATACCACATGATGATGTTCACACTGATGACTCTAAGGATTCTGATGACGAAGTTGACATTATTGAACTTACAAATGAAGCATTAAGACAACTTGAATTTACCCTCTCGGTGCAAGTGATGATGCTTATTTCAAGATTCCTCTCGTGGTGATGGTCCTGAAAATATAGGTTTAAGACCCTTCATCTACTAATGCTATGGTATTGTATAAGGGATTTGTTCATAGTGTTGATGCTATCTCCTCTTCTCCTCCATGAATTACCGCTCCACTTTGCCTCCTTTTACATGCACATTGTTCATCAATAGGACCTTTTGGCAACATATCCTCGTTGACTCTATGTGCTTAGAAACTATTTGTACACACGACAGTTTGGCTAGGTTTAGCATAACACTCAATGAAATTTTACCACCTCTTCATTCACCACATCTCTATCATGGCTATTTTCACACTATGACATCTTATGGATTACGTGTTTTTCATTTGACGGTTTTTGTTGCATGCTCCCCTTGTGACTCTCCCCTCACACTTGGATAGTCTTGGCTTGATTATTTTTTGGGCCTCTTCTAGTCGTTTTACATCTTTATCTTTCTTGTGGTCAGCCTTTTCGGGGTTAATTACGAAATTAGAGCAAGAGAAACCTATAAATATAAAGTTATGAGACCATAATGAGGGACCTAACATCATCTACTACTATCACTCCATCTAGAGTTGCATCCATCTATTGCATTGGCATCCACATAGCTTCATCATCAAGGCACAAGCTAGGACATATGCATCAAACTTCGAGGGGTAGGGATTCTATTATATTCCATGCACACATCTAATTACATTTTTCTACATTTAGCTATTGCTCGTTATTTCACAAAGTACGACTAACACAAGAGCACCTAGGGCACGACATGCACACACTCACCAAAACTACATCCGGGTCCAAAATGTAGTGTAACGCTTAGTTAGTAAGCCCACTGTTGTGGCAATTGAGGTCAGTCTGACCCATTCATTTGCATCTTTTTTTTTTTGGGGGTTTTGATACTTCCTTTTGGGTCTTTTTTATGTTATTCTTCCTCTTGAATATTTGGAGCACTCGGTGCAATACATAAAAATTAATGCGACAAGTAGAGAATGTTATCAGTCGTCTCCAAGACCTGTGAAGACTAGTTTCAGACCTTTTTCCTAGACTAGGGTGCATGTTTTTCTTACCAGAACGCTTGTGGGCACCACAGTCCTCTCATAGGTGCTCCAATCTAGCCACATCACTAAAATCTATCCTCTCAGTAGGACCTTGACACAGTCATTCTTGCTTTATGATTTTTTTCATCAACTGCGACATAGTCTGACAAGCACCTATTATTCAACTGATTTCTTTCCTCTTCTCTCTTACACATTAGGGTTTAATATTTCATTTTACATATTTGCTTAGATCATTAGCATATTTCTTTACTACATTTATTTACTTTAGTACAACTTTTCATAGCTTAGATTAACTATCTTCATACTACATAGTTAGTCCATTTTTAGTTAATCACTAAGGCAAATGCTAGAGAAACCTTGGCAAATGAAGAAGACAATGAAGATGAAGATGAGATGAAGATTTAAGAAGAAATAATTCAAGAACCTGATAATACGCACCAAGATATAGTGCTCTTAGTAGAGGTAGAGCAATAAATGAGTGAAGAAAGCAAGTTGACAAGGAGAGAAGACAAGGAAGGGACTAGTTGTCCTCTATTTTTGCAAACTAAGGTGGATTTTAGCTTTTTTTGTGCAAGTATAGACCAATATGTGAATGAGAAAGATGAAGAAAAGCATGACATGGATGAGGAAAAGTAAGTGAACCATGAAGAAGAAGAAGACAAAGAGGAAGAAAGAGGAAGAATGAAACACGAAGGTTAGAAGGTAAGCAAACAAGGAACAAAGAAAACAAGGAGAAGAGAAAAGAAAGCTAAGAAGAATGGAGGTGAGTTTAAGAGCAACAAAAGAGGAAGAAATTCAAAGAAGAAAAGAAACTGGAAGAAGAAGAAGAAAAAAAAATGTGGAGTTCAATCTTTTCTTACCCTGGATTATGATGCAGGAGCATCAACTCTAGCATGTGTATAAGGATGGAAAGTCCAAATTTTGGTTTTGTAGGTGTGTTCATAAGTACTAGAGGTCATTAGGAATCATCTAAGTGTGATAGTTTGGGTCTTGGATTTTCAAAATTTGAATATTTCACTTTCCCTCCAAAAGTGTAAGTTTGAATCTTGAGGCCTTTTTGGCTTGTTTGAGTAGTTTAGTTTGATTGGGTTTTGTGTGTTGAAACTTTGGATCTATCTCATGCTTGTATTGATCTTAAGAAAGAGTCAGTAGTTATGAAGAGGTTTTCAAGCCCATGGTCACATGCTCACATGCAAAAGTGGAGCAAATTAACTTGTTTAGGTGACCAATAAGGTAGATGAAGGGTCTTACTCGATGGATAAATCGTATGAAGGCATATAAAATTCAAATTTGTAACTGAATGACTCATTCCATTCGAGTGAGAATAAAATTGGAGAATTTTCAAGAAGAGATTGAGGAACAAGAACTTGATTTAGACACTCCATCATTATCTTCAAACTCACACCTAATTTTGGCAAAATCTTGTCCTAGGACTCTTCTATATGAACTTAATAGCCATTTTCTTATGTTTTTCACCCATACTTCACTACAATAACCTCTGCAACATGGTCATATTCCTCAACCCTACCAATATCACCTATGGAGTGATTTAAAACCATCAAAAGTAAAGTTTTCCTCATATGGTGCACCATTGCCTAGGGTAGGCTCCTCACCCATAAAATATTGCATCTCAATACTTTCTAACTTCTAAAAAAAATAAAGGATCAATGTTAACCCTATTCCCACTTCCACTAGCGTCATATTATGCCAAAAAAACTACTAAATAAACTCAATTAATCTAATCTTCTCAATTATGTCACTGTGCACTAGTAGTGTTTGTTCTTGTCAACTCAAAATGCCTCAAAGCTTACAATTTTGGGCTTTAAGGGTCGATGGATCAATGGAACCTTTAAACAGTTGGAGAGTCTATTACCATGCCAATACCTTCAACAAACTAGTTCAACCAAACTAGATCAACTTATTGTTTCAGTGTTGCAAATACTACTCCATTTGGGCTTCTTAAGACAATGCAAATGGATTTCCATGAACTAGAATGAACCATTTGCATTCTCAAGAAAGTAATGACATTCTTAGGTACCATTTTTAAATTTTGAGGTGTGGACAAAATATTTTTCATCAACTTTGGCTACAAAAGTCTCTTCCTTCAATAGCCTCCCTTATAAGCTTTTCCTTATGTCTAGCCTGCTTTGATTCTAATTCTATTATATCTTTTGATTTCAAAACTCTCTTCCTTAACAAAATATTAATTCAATTATGTATTTGGGCTATCCTTTAGAATACAAAAGATTAGGTCTCCTTCTTTTATGAGAATATTGATATTTACTTCTCTTTCAAACCTCATTTGGGTCTTGAAATGCATGTTACAGAGTTTCGATAGACTGTCATCTTATTCTCCTCGATGTTGTAATGTTCTTGAAAATTGTCTTTGAATCTTGATGTGATAGCTATAAGGATACTTTGTAGAAATGTTTTGCTCTTAATACCTTGTCTTGGTCACTCAACCAACTATCTTTTAATAAACCTAAGAGGGTTTCTGTCACACTACCCGAGAATGGAATTCTCTTCACTCCACCAACTAGATACCATTTCAAACCTTGTAATCACCTTTAGAGGTCCTGTGAGTGTTCAAGAAAGCTTTTAATTTTACCGAGACTCCTAATATCATTTCATATTCGAACATTTAGTGATAGTTACCTTGATATTAACAAGAAGACAAAATTTTCCTTATTGTATCGATCGGGTTTCCATTATAGAATACTCATTTTTAGGCTCTCATGTACTATTACAAAAGCCAACATAATTCTTAGAACGTATCTCATGGTATGACAACCTCTTATCCTTCAATCACCCTTTCTATCGGAGTAATCTCTTCATTTAGGTCATGACACGGTGACTATCATAATCCTTTTCTTACAAAGCATCCACACAGCTTTAGAACAACTAAATACTTTTGAGCAAACAATGATTCTATAGATTTACTATCTCATCTAACCATGAAATTCTTCCTTGTTCAAAAGATCATAAATTCCAATGATTATTAGATTCGTGCATTATATCTCTTAGTGTGATAGTTTGCAAACATTTTCTCACTACTTTACCTACCTTAGAGCTCCAATTTGAAATTACTTGATTGATCATTGAATTTACATCGATTCTGAAACATCCTTACATATTCCATGCTCAAGTTGTAACTACTTCAAACCACAATGTAACCTCTAGTCTACATGCTAGTTACCTCTTAAAGAGGTCATATGGAGGTTTATCTTGCCATTAGGGATTACATGAAACTTTTAAGAGCTTATTACACCACAAAAGGAGGCTCCACTAACACAAATTGACTAAAACAACCTACAAAATGCATGAAAAACACCTAGAAATCCCTTACACCACCTAGAAAGCCAAAATTGGCTCCAAGAAGATTCAAATTTTCAAATAGGACAAATGGAGGGAAAAGCTCCAAATTCAAATTTTGAACCTCCAAATCCTAAAAGGACCATCTAATGACACTTCTAAGACCTACACAATCCAAAATTTGACTAGATACAACTATACCACCTCTAGGAATGATGCTCCTACATCCGAACTAGTCAAATAGTTTTTGTGCTTGTTTTCAAATTATAAATGGTAATTGTTAATATTTGAACCTATGCATGCATTCTTGACAGAGAGTGTGAACAACAATGAGATCTTTGTTGTGTAATTGCCTTGATTTTGGTAATATTCTATTGGTTGCGTATGTGATTACAAATTTGATTGAACAATTCAAGAGTGTGCAGATTGTTTGAGGGCTATTTGAGTTGAATTTGCTCATATTGGTGTGTGTGTCTTGTTTAATGAGTAGGAAAGTAGTGTCAAGAAGGGAGTATTGATTGATATAAGGAGTTTAGCTTCACCCATGATAATATTGACAGTTCATTCATTTTAAGCATGATAGAAGGAGATAGGTAGAGTATCTCAGTATAATCGTAATTAGCAGTCCACGTGCAAGAGGGAAGTGCATTATAGTTGTAAATCAATATAAAGCTTGGCAAAAAGGAATGTTGCATGTGAATGAAAAGGATGTATCCTATAGGTATACACCTCGAGGCACCTCTAAAGAGATTGTGAAGAGGAGTATTAGCTTGTAATTGATTAAAATATGTAGAAAAGGTTCACGGACCCTTGCTTTGATGGTAAAATAGAGCATTTTAGCTTTATTATTGAAGATTGGAGAATTCCCAACCATCACTAGTAAGGTAAACAAAAAGATAATGTCTAAATAAATCTCAGGTGTAAAATTTAGGATTTGAAACAAATTTTTGTTCTTTTTGTTGCAAAAAATAACCCCTACCGTGCTTTGTAGGGAGCTTACCTAGGGTTTCAATGAGGGTTTGTAAGTTGGAATCTTAAACAAGTGAATAAAAAGTTGAAATCTTGAAAAAATCATGCCTACACCTTCCTCTCACAATTTTTAGAGGTTTCATTGCTTGTATTATCTCATGAAAGCTACAGTTCATGACACTAGGGGGTCAAAGGTCCATGTAAGTTGAAGAGACCTAATTGTAAATCGAGTTTGGAGGATTAGAGAAAATTTTAAGAAGGAATACCTAATGAGACTTTGGATATTTATAAAATTATGAAATGGGTCATGGGAAATGTATTTAGTTGGATGATTGAGAAAGAAGAACGAAAGTTGTGAGTGATAAATGCCCAGGACAGGGCTAGAAAGGCACTAAACCAATTGAGGAGAAGTTATAGTGAAATGGACAGTCAAACAAAGAGTTAGCCAAAAAAGTTTTCACACTCCACTAAGAGGGAAAAGGGTATTTGATAATGTTATTAGTGTGTAACAAGACCTTCTAGATTTCTCAAGCCTTGAGTTGATCAAATGGCATTGTCTTGTGCCTTAGAAAAACAATTTAGTGAAGGTGAGTGGATATGAGACATTGATCTGAATTTGATCAAGTTGATGATGGAAATAGTTTAATCGAGGTCTAGATACATGAGTGAGTGTTTGTTAAAGTTTAGTGAGGTCATAATCCTAAGGTTAGACTTTCTTTAAAGCTTGTTGTCTTATGAGATAAGTGTTAAATTGAACCTACAAGGTAGATATAAAGTGAAACAAATTTGTAGAGAGGATTGGATTGCAAAGGAGCATAAAGTAGGTAGGTATGGAATTGAAGAGGTTTATAACACAATGTATGAGGTCAAGGATGGAAGGTCATGCTTGAAAGGATCAAATTGTTCTTTGTAGACACAAATATTGCACATTAGACAATATTTAGCTCAATCTTATACTACTATTTAGAAGGTTCTCAAGTGTACAAAGTACCAATTAATCCCACCTTTTTTCCATCTTTGTTTTATATTTTACTTCATCTTTCCCACGTATTTCTCGATACCTATCCACCCATTTCACAACTTCCTTGAGATTCTAGCCCTAATTCCAAGCACCCTAACTTGTATTGGGGTGCCCTAGGGCACCTTAGTCCCACCCTAGGTGCCCCTCTCTATGTTTAACCTCTTTTGCTCTTCTTTGGGTCACTTCTAGCCATTGGTCTCCCTTATCTTTTCCTCAGTCGGCATTGTCGGGATTAATTACGAAATCAAACTTGAGAGCCCTATAAATATAAAGCTTATAAGACCATAATGAGGGTCCTAGGTCATTACATCCTATCACTACTATCACTCCATCTAGGGTTGCATCCATTGCACCATCTCCATCCACATAGCTCCATACATTCTAGCTAGCAAAGTCTGCATCACATCCATTCACACATTCTTGGAGGAGGGATTCTATCTATTCTATTCTACATTCTACATCTTCTATAGCTATCATAGCTCGCTACTACACAAAGTGTGACTAACATGAGAGCACCTAGGGCATGACATACACACACTCACTAGAACTACATCAGGGTCCGTAATGTAGTGCAACACTCAATGATAACTCCACCTGTTTGGCGGCTAAGGTCAGTCCAACCCCTTATTCTTCTTCATGTGCAGGGTGTCATCCAGTTCATCCAGTGAATCTAGTGTGATAGACATGTAGGGTTTCAGACCTAGTTGTGACATTGCCAACATAGTTCCCGAGCCCTTACATAGTTCACGGTGCCCACAATCCAGACTAGGGTGCCCCTGGGTGCCCCAAGTACACTCCTAGGTGCCTGTGTCACTTCAGATAGTCTAGATCTACCCTTCGCAAGGTCCTTGAGTGATCGTCTACACATTCGGGTTCTAGTCTCAAATCTGCGACAATATGCCTGAATCAACTAAGTCATTTTCCTACTCCCCTCTTACATATTAGGGTTTCTCTTTCACTTAGAGTAATTATTTGTAGTTATTACATATTGCTTTACTTTATTTACTACATTTATACAACGTTTTAGTCCTCCTATTTAGATTAACACTAGAACCCTAAATCCCCATTTAGGTATTTTAGGTAGTTATTTTTGTTAATCATTTTGGTGAACCCGTCGTTTCTTTATCGCACTTTCTAAGGTGTAGTTTCCCCTTTTCCCATGGCCCAAACTCATGAGGACTTTATCGAAGCCCACCTTAAAGCCATCAACAATCACCTTGTTGAACACCCACATGATTTAGATTTACTTCTACATGTGGCTCGTGAAGAGGCCACTAACTTGGCTGAGCTCAACCCTTCTATAACCTTGCCCACTCAACCTCCTGCCTCTACGCTTCCACCCATTTCTATTGTTCTAGTTTTGGTTCCCACTCCCACTAACCACTTCACCCCTCCTTTGGTGTCACATCAGCGACAAACATCCTTTGCTAGCAATCAAGATTTAACCTCCTTGTATCATGATCTCCAAGCTCAAATCCATAAGTTGCAATAGGTCACCACATCTCCCTCTTTAGATTCTACCTTATTGTTGCATACCCCATTTTCACCTCTTATCTCTACTTACCCTCTTCCTCCTAACTTTGTCACCCCTAAATTTCCCATTTTTAATGGACACGGTGACCACAGGAGCATCTTCATGTGTTCTATGTTTCTTGTCTCAATTTTGCTGACAATCACCTCCTGTTAGCCAAACTTTTTCCTCGTAGTCTCCAGGACTATGCCATGCGTTGGTTCTACGATTTACTGTTCATTCCATCACCTCCTTTACTCATCTCATCGATGATTTTCTCACACAATTTTCCATCAACATCGGTTCTAAGATGACCTATGCCCAATTAGCACAAATTAAACAGGGACCCAATGAGCACTTCGCTAACTATGTTCTATGCTACAAACATAATCTTTCCAAAATGACTAATGTCCTTGCTGATTCGAGTTACAAGATTTATTTATACAAAGCCTTTTACCACCTCTCTATGAAAGTGTTCTCTTTGAAACCTTTCCTTCCTTTGACCAATTGTGTCATACTCTTAAGCTTCACGAATCTAAGCTTCTCTCTATTGGCAAGCTCAAGTATCAAGAACAATCCTCATCCTCCTCTTGTTTTCCAACCAAGACACCATTTAAACCTTCTACATCTAAGCCTATCGACACTAAACTCACAAACACTTTGTTACACCTTCTAAGGAGACACCATCCCAACCACCTTGGTGTACATTCACCACCCTCCCTCTCGACACCACATCTTAGCTTGTAGAAGAATCGCTTCTCAGTAGAAACCTCATTACCCTCCCGCCACCACTCGAGTTAGACCCATCACGGCCTAAAGGACGCAATTACAATGAAATCTTCTTCATGTGATTACCATCGTTGTGTAGGCCACTCTACTAACCACTGTATGAAACTTTGGGCACTTATCCAAGATCTAATTGACAATGACCAACTCAAATTCCCCAAACCTACTAGCCCTCCTCCCACTAAGGACAAGGGTAAAGTTAATTTTTTAACAAAGAATCCAACTAGCACATCAAAAAGGCTACGGAATCCTCCGCTAATCATGCATACCATGCCACACCACCTCCCAATGTAGGAGCACTTGAATTCTTAGTCACCAATGTTGATACGACCCCACCTATTATTTCTTTCTCTCACACTGACTATCATGCTACATTCACATCCAACCATTTATACATATAGGCCCTTATCGCCTCAACCCCCATCAACAACACTAAGGTTGACCTATCCTCTCCTATTAGCACATGTTCCTTGTCTCTTCTACGATCTATCGGTTACCCTCCATCACAAATTGAATTTCTATTCAAGAGGCCTTATGGTATCGTTAAGTTACCTATCATAGTTGGTCCTCTCACTCTTCTCCTCCCTTGCATCGTTAATCAAGCCATTCACCACTATGACCTACTTCTTGGCTTAAATTGGATCCATAAAACCCAAGCTATTATCTCCATCAACCACTTACACCTTAAGTTCATCCTCAATAACCAAGTTGTCTCCATCGATGGCATCCCTCATTCACCTCTAAAGATCTTTACCCTCCCATCCCACTTCTCCCCCCCCTCTTTATCTCCCTCACACAACTCCTCTACTGTCACCACCTACACGTCCTATCCCTAATTCCCTACCTCAATTGGCCCCCACTTAGCCATTACATTCCCTTGGTCCTGCACATCGACATACCCCTATTCCTAAACCCATTACCGCTTCTCGCCATAAATCACCACCTCTTTTTATTCCACGTCAACTCTCATCTTCTTCCCGTGCGGTGTATCATCAATCTTCCTCACCTACGCATTTTACTACATGATCCTAGTCATCTTACATCCACCCCTCACATGCATATCGGCTTCATTCTCATGCATATCACTTATCTTATATATAACCATTATTAGAATATCCTTCTCGCACCATCTTCCTCTCTTAGCGGGTCGATTGATATCCGTCCTTCGACCTTATTGATTGATTACTCCTTCCTACCCAGCTAAGGGGCATAGCCATTAGACAACCCCCTCCTCTCGCACTTTCGCATTGATACCTCTCACACCCATACATTTTCATTTCTTCACATATCAACATTTTCATCATCTATTATCACACCCTCATTACCCGATGACGCACCCTAGTGCTTCGGTTCACACTGCTTGAGGGATCATTCTTATACTAAACCCCACACATTGTACTACCAAACCTATACATATACATCCTACATCATCCTATACATGCCTTATCTACCAATCACTTCTCCATCATCTATCTCATACACGCTACACTAGTCATCATCATACATGAGTCTAGTTTTCCCAGTCATCCATACATCCTATACATCCTACATGCTACACTAGATTCCTTATACTTGGGTCTAGTTTTATATATTATCATTATGCATTCTATTCCTATCTACACACTTCTTTCATTTACACACTTACCCACACTACATTCATACACCCTACACTAGATTTCCTTATACTTAGGTCTAGTTTCATCTCTCATCCGTACACATTCTATTTCTCCTAACCGATCATATGTATTGATGGTATTTACTGCTAATCCCATGACCCACTGCAATGCTTTTCCTTTGAAAGAGGCTGCTAATAACCTGAATGTAACATTCTCTTGAGTAACATGATAAATAAAGCATATATTGGCCACATATTTAATGTGTTATATGGGTGTAACTTGATTTTCTCTAGTGAAAAATGGAATGCTCTTAAGGGAAGACACATGGATGTCATCATATTGAATAAGATGTAGTGGGATGCCATCATTAAAGGGAACAAAAACTAGATTTCTTGGGATGGCCATATTGAGATTCAGATTGGATATGGGGAAGTTGGGAAGTGAACTTTGATTTGGTGGGATGGAGGGAGATTTAGGATATGGTTTGGACCTCAAAAATATGTTTCTCTTTGTTGAATTCAAATGTAATTCAATAAAATCAAATGGAATACCTTTTGAAGATGATCTAGTCGTAAATTTTGGCATGAAATTTTTGGAAGCATAATGGAATGGGGGTGAATCAGTCCTAAAAAACTTTCATTTCATTTTCCATTACATACATTCATCATTCAAATAATACATTCAAACATGCATAAACCATGTGAGTTTATTAAGTAAGTATTAGACATTCACACGTGCATATAATAAGAGAGAACACAATACGCCTGATGTAAGTGGTAAACTCTCAAGGGGAAGAAAAACCACTGAAACCATTGCTTATATTACTCAAAGAAAGGAATTGTAATAATATTACACATCCTACAAGATTTGTTTAGTGAGGCACCAACCCCACAAGGAGCACCAACCCCTAAACATTTGTTGATATTAATCATAACAAAGGAATCCTATGTATATGAATAATCATAAGATATTTTGTAAAATAATGACCACTAAAAATATGCTTGTGATCCAAGTTCAACTCACAAATACATCAAACCCTCATCAAAATTCCCTCTCTCTCAACTCACTCTATTAGTCTTATTTATGGGCTGAATGTATCAATTTTCCTTACACATATGGTCTACAAAATTTCTCATGTCTTCATACATCTTCTAATCTCTTTCCATGACCCTCAACAATTTTCTTTAACCTCATTTAGGTCTCATTTTCCCCTTATGCACAACTGGTCAAAAATGACTAAAACACTTGCTTATATACAAGTCACTAACTCTAAACACCCTAGGTCGGCCATGACCAAGTAAATCGGTCATACAAATTCAAAAATATAAATTAAACATCATATAAACATCATCAAATGAACCAAGTAGGTTGGCATGGGTAAAGACATCATCATCAAGCACTAAGAAGCTAAAACATGCTCAAAATACACTCTCCAAGCAATAACAAATGGATTATGATCTCCAAAAATATAATTTTTTTCATGGATCAAGAAACTCCACACATGTAATAAAAATTCATAAAAATCACCAACAATAACAATAAGAACTGAAACATCCATCTCCATCATCAAACTCACCAAGAAGCATGCAAACCCCACTAGGTCTTTAAGGCCCAAAATTTCAGTCTTGAAGAGTGAAAAACATGATACAAAAAAACTCATCATCAAGAATCAAGTAGTATACCATTAGAAATTTATTTGAGTCTAATTTCCATAACAACTCACCATTTCATCTAAATCTATGTGAAATACGTGTAAACATCGCAAACTCTTCAACTACTCCAAATTGGCTTGAAGACCCCAGAATTAGGTCTTCAAAACTGAACAGGTTCACCTATAAAAAAAATTCACCAAAAGAAAAACCATATATCAATAGAAATTATCTAAATCTACTTTCCAAAACATATTACATTTCCTTCCAACTCATATTTTAAGGCCTTTAACCAATCTAATCTTTGAAATGGATGTTTTAGGCTCTAAGGACTCAATAACCAGTCTTAAGAGAAACATGAAAAAATGCCTTAAAACCAACTTTTGAGCTCAAAAAATTCCTGGAACATATCAAGGACAATTTAACCAATATGTAAAAGTATTAGAACCATAGCTCATGTGGAGAAATATTACCCAACACACTTGTTTCTATCACCTTTTAAGCAAGCCAACTAGGGATTTCCATGCCAATATATCTTCAACTAAAAACAATTTCACCACATCAAACAAAGATCTAAAAAAAATCATATCAGGTTCCAAAATTCTATACATGATGAGAAACCACATCTACAACATGCAAAATGATCAAACTCACTCCAAAGCACAAGACTAGCATTTTAGCCCTTAAGGCCAAAATCGGTAGGGTCACTTTGAGCACATGTATCTTCAATTTTATCCACTATACCTACTTGAAAATTTTCATGGATACTTAGATAATCTCACAAGGATTCCAGAAAAAATTATTTTCATCCTGAAGCTTCCATCTCAGCCCTAAAACTGTTAAAACCCACAAAACTATGGTTTTCTCTCTTCCCAAAATAGCTAGAAGACCAAACCACCACCAAAATGAGACTGAAGGGATCCTATTTAACCTCGATGCATCACATTTTTATTCTAAGGAATTATGGACACCATATAATTCACTTCTACTAAATCACTTTAGAACTAGGGTTTCATGAGGGTTAAAAAGTTGTTTGGCTTCTTAACGATTGTTCATAAAACTCTGACAATAAAACAACTTCATTCCACTTGGAAAATATTTTTAACTGACCTAAAATTCTATGCCAAAGAGGTTAGGCACCCATGCAAAAATACAACTTAGAACAAATATATAAAAGTCAAGATTTACCTTAAATTCTCACCTTTGTAAACCTAGTTTTACCAAAAACTTCATTTCTTCAAAAATATTATTCACTTTGACCTAAAACTTATCATGAAGCATCATTACAACATCATCTAACTATCTATACTTACCACCTAGCTCAAATAGTCCTGAAGCTCTCTAAAGAACAATGACTTACCTATACTTACTTAGCATGTCTTCACCGTTTTACTTCCCAAGGACTACCAAACATCCGAGAACTAAGTGAAACTCATCATACATGTTATATACACCATAAAAAAGTTGTAAACATGATCCAAAAAGATTTATCAACTCCAAAACTTATGCCTCCATATGAAACCACAAGATCTAGGACTAGGAATATCCTTAGAATGACCTCTTCACACCATGAATCTTCATGAAATGACCATGATGACTCGTTATAAACTCATTAACACCTGTAACACACCTCTAGGACTATGAATTACCTCATAAAAACATTTAACCACCTTATGAGAGCTCAAAATATGAGCATACACTCTAGACCATGCTCCAGGACATCATAGAACATCACCAAAACATGGCACTACCAATCAACCTTCATGTTTGAATTTGACTTACACCTCATGGAGACTCCTATGACCTCATGCAACCCTTTTCCATAAATGGATTTGACATCAATGATAACACCTAGAAACAATGGCCATGATAAATATGCACCGATCTACTTCAGGGTATGCTTTGAACTTAGAGAGTCACCAAATGTTGGTTGAATGTGTCTCGAAATATCATTTTGTTAAGAACAACATCAAATATTTAGAAAATTATTTCATTTTTGTCCCATTGAGTGTGCTAGAATTTTTGTCACTTTGAAATGCACCCTTCAGAGAGTAGTGTGCGGTCTCTCCTTCCAATTGAAAAAATGGAAACACTCCTAGGTTGTGGGTAACCTATATGTTGGAGTGAATCTCTAGAGAGGGATATTTCCCCTAGTTTAACACCTAAAAATAACCTCTAATATACTACATGAACTGGGAAACAGAGAAGGAAAGACTAAAGATAAAGAAAAGGGATGATACACCATAAATTTTGAGGATCGAGACTCGTTTGAACAACATAGATGGACCATGGGAACCATGCACACCATACACAACCTACAAAGGGATATGCCAATGCAAAAGTGTTTTAGAGAAGGGTTTGAAGCTATGACAGAATAAAGAAGGGAAACAAATGGCTTTAGAAGGGTAATTTGATGAACTCCACAATTGAATTCTGTACACACTTAGTTAAACACAATCTATGACCTGCAAATTAACATATAATAAGGGCATGGAAATTAAACTATAAATTAGGGATAAAACAATATCACGAGATAAAATCAGCTTAAAGACATAATATTGCATGATAAACAGGTTGTAGGAAGGTAGAAATAGCTCCTTTATTGATCCAAGAGGTGAAACTAATACAAAAATCACTCATGACCCTTGCTCTTCCACTCATAACTCTAAATTACTCTAAAGATGAATAAAAGGTGCAGAGGTAGTATATTTTATACTAAATTCTATGGATTTTATATAGAGAATGAGGGAGAAAAGAAGGGAAAAACACAAACATGTAAGTCTCGATCAATAAAATAGTAAAATCATGAGAGTGTTGTATTTTCATGATATTTTTAACAATATGTGTTTGATTTGAAGTTTTTATCGCATGAAAACCTCGTTAATCTTAGAATTTGAATGAAAAAAGAGAGTTTTGAATGGAGGAAACAACTAAAAAAAGCTTGGTAGAGTGTTTTTGACCTGCCCACGCTTTTTGTCTGGACTATCGGTGAATCAAGGAATAGACAAAATGAGGGAACAATTCCCTTTGTTCCCTTAAGGTCCGACTTTGTCAATTAATGTAGAGATGCGAGAGATGGAAGGGAAACAGGGCACTAAAAGAATGTTAGAAAAATTATGTGGGTTCTTGGATAGGTCGAAATAATCGATTACTTTGCAATTTTTCTCTCTGTCGGGTATGGTAGGGTTTAGCGGCACTAATAGAATAGAGGAATTGTTCCCACAGTCCCACTATTATATGACTTAACAAATCCTACCCATTATTTGTTTCGTCTAAGTTTGTAGGTCAAGAGAGAACATGGGGTTCGAGGAACACGAGGAACTCGGGAAGAACTGTTCCATATGTGCCAAGAATTACCAACTGATTTAATGCAAAGTTGCATGAGGAACAAAGGTAATCAAGAACTATTCCAAAGGTTCCTGCGAATGTTGACTATCCGATACATTGCTAGTTCTTGGTTTGGGGTTGCATTTGGTTAAGAAATGGAAAGAACATATGAACATTTCTCATAGTGCCATCCAAACATGATTTTACCGATTCCCAGTGCTATATATGGCTAAGGTTGTAAAGATGGGAACTCAAGGAATAATGTGACTATTCCCCCAATTACTCAAAAAGATGATTTTCCCAGATTGTCCCAAAAATTTCCAAATTTTTACTAACTCATGGATTGAAGATGCCCAGCTTAGGTGGAGGAGTAATGACCAAAACACTAAAATTTGAAATTTCCTTGATCCATGAAAACACCATGACTTTTGAAAACATCAAAATGGCTTGAGGGTTGATTTCAATAACAATAATATGGCTAAAAATATACAATATGATAAGATGATCCAAAATTGAATTATCCTTTATTAATAACCATGGAAATCATCAAAAACATAGGAAGACGAGCCTAGACTTGATGTGGGCTGTCCTTTGTCTTATGAACAAGTTGCACTACATACTAAAGACTAGGGCTTATTTAGTCCTCCTAATGTGAATGGAGTTTTTATGTTTCACTCATGATTTGATACAATCAATCGATGCAACCGAGAAATAAATGTGTAATTATGATGTTCCTTATATTGGAACAAGACATTTGGTAAATGTTCTAGTTAACCTTTTATGTGCTTTGGATATGAATTTAGCTGAAAGAGATCTCTTCAAAGATTTAAGATGTTTATTTAAGAGAAAAAACCCAATAAGCTAATACAAGAGAAGTAATACTTAACAAAATATTTAAGATAAACATAATAGGAAAAAGGCATATAAAATATTATGTAATACACATGATTTATTTTAGGAAAACCTTTATAGGAAAAAAAAGCGAACACAATAAATCCTCCTTTATTGCATTAACTCAACCATTTACAATACAATAATGCACTTCCAAATCATACTTTACCCTAATGCATATGCACCTATATGTAAACACATCAATAATTTTTTTAAAAATGGTGTTATAATACAATGGGCACTAGAACCACATGCTATATAAATTATGGGCTAAAACTACCAAACTACATATCTAGTCTAACTATATAGTCCATTAGACAAGAAATCATGGAAAATACACAACACATTTACACAAGACACTTGGAAAAAGTGAAAGTTAAGATTGGAATTACTTTAGCTATGAATTGAGATCAAATAGTACTCTCTTGAAAGATTCGGGATGTGTATGTTCTTTTATAGACATATAACTTTGGTATTTGGTGCTTAAAAAAATTGTTTTGGAATTATTTGACATGCTTGGACATTTGACGTATATTTGGCTTTTGAGAACACTTTCCCTCAACCAATTTACCCATCTAATATATTAGTCATGTTCATTTGTCACCATATATATTTTCAAGATCAACTTACTCTACATAAAACCCTTCAAAAGCTAGAGACACATTCTCTAATCATGAAATTCTTGTTTTGATCTCGTAGCCAATATTGCTAATCAAGACAAGATTATCTTTCTTTAGTGTTCCACTCTTCTATTAGTACTTGGGAGCCTCCAACAAATAGTTTTCAAATTTAGGGCATTTCCATTAGATCCACTTAGACATTTTTCATGGGTTGGTTATGGTAGAAAATGATCAAGAGTCACCTATATATAAAAGTGACCCCTAAGGTCATTCTCAACTATCACATTCTTGGAACACTCATACCGCATAAGGAAATATCACATACTTTGAAGTTAATTGTAAAAAGACATGTCTATATCTGAAATCTTTAAATATCAGTCGTAAAGAAGTCCACAAAACCAAATTTGAATAAAAAGAGGTCAAATTTTCTTGGTGCCAAGAATCAACACTTACACTAAGGATTAAATATATATTGTAAACGATTTTACACATTTGTACCTAAACATAGTGTAAACACTAAAATTAGGTCACGCTCCCCTTTAGTCCTTCAAATAAACACCTCAAACATACTCACTTAGCCATGCCCCCTTCACCCCTCTCTAATATTAATTTAATTCATTATCCTCACCATATTTATTATTTAAATATCCTAATTGGAATAAATATGGTGAGGATAATGAATTAAATTAATATAACCACCTCACCTAGACACCTCATATAGCCACCTCACCTTGACACCTCATATAGCCACCTCACCTTAAGACCTATTCTTAGTAAGTTGCCATAACTAACTAAGACCTACCCAAACTCTAAAAATCAATGCCTACATTCCCTAACCATATTCCCGCATGTTGAAGGAAGCTTCCATTCTAATCCGTGGGCAAAACAAAATGAGATCCCGGAAAATCAAGGGGATCTGCCTAGTTTAGTAAACTTAGAAAATCCCACCCTAACCGACGCTGGTTACCTCGATCGCCACCGGTTAAGCTGGAACCGCTGTTGGTTACCATTTAACTCCCAAAACGACCTTATTTTGAGGTTGGCACATTTTTGAGAGAGAGAGAGAGACATCTTTTGAGAACAAGTGACGAAACCAGAGTTGCATGCAAGTAGAACCAACATCCGTACAAGCATCGGACATCCATAGCCAATACCTGAAGCAACCACGAGCCATTTGTCTTCACAGGGGCCTCCGGGGAAGCACCAACACTACATCAAGTTCATTCCATTTGATCACCCACCATTGCCAACCGTGACGTCAAGCTCATAGAAATAGTGAGTTTTGTTAACTCCGCACCGATTCATCATTTAAGCGAGATCCTTTTGGTTCTCGTAATTTCTACTCCCATTTCCATTCCCCACCATTTTACCTCCATGAAAACTTGACCATCTCTTTACCCACACCATTGCATTTCCCATACAGGCCTTAATCATTCATGTGCATACCTCGAGATCCATACGAACCTTGCCATTGCCCTTACATCTTCATCCAATCTCGGATGTATCACGCACCCAAATTTTATTGAGTTTCTGTACCTTGACCATGCACCGACGCCGGTTACCCATAACCATCACCACCACCCATAACCTCGCTAGTTAACCTAGAATGACGTCGGTCCTCTGTATCTTTACCGTAAACCCGATCGAGCCTAAAACCACCACCAAATACCCTAAACTATTCGTAACCCGACTTGATCAAGTACTCAAGACCTCGACAATGACCTTGAACTTCATATTCAATCATAGCCTAGCCTGTTGTGAACGAATTTTCTTATTATAGATGAATGAGATACCTAAATCATTTTGACTATAGTAGGATTTACTTTATTTCTTGCATTAATTTTCTTTAAACAAAGTGGATTGACAACCGTCTAGGAAGTATCACACTTCCTAGATCTAACACACGCTAGGCATTCCACTGCATATATTGTTTAACTTTTATTTGGTGGTTTTGTGTTCCATTTAGGTAGTGCCTCTAAGCAAAAAGGAAGCTCTCACGATCAGCTGTGGATTCAGAAGTTATACGTGCACAACAACCTATAACCAACATCTTAACAGTATTCCTCCTAGCTTGTTACCCTTATTTGTTTCACAACATTCTTAAAACGCTCCCGAATCGGTGAAACATTTTGGCACGCCTGATGGGACCCATTTGGGGTTCCTTGCATTTTTCTTCATTTCTAGGTGAAAAATTATATGTTTGTTTCCTTTCTAAAAGGTTCTCACATTAAAATTTCTCCCTTGGAATCTTCTCTTCTTTCTATTGTCTCAAAGCAATCATGTTTTGGTGCTTAAAAAGAACACTTCTTCCCTTTCATTAGTATCACATTAGTGAAAGATCATACTCTCTCCTATTCCTCTTATTGTGTCATCAAATTCCATATTTCGATTTGGGTTTAAAATTAACTTCATTTCATTCGATTTTCTCGCATTATCTCATATTAAATGAGGGAAACCTATACGCTGAAGTCATGACCAGCTGATGTTTGACAAATGAATCGTAGAAAAGCACTTATTTCTCTTTCTCTTTCTCTGAGTCTTATCCAAACATTACAAATTTAAAATACACACATTCTTAAACAACATCTTTCCCGGAAGAAGTCAGTAGGTGATCACACTATCACTTGATGCAGGGGCACCTGACTCACTGCTATGTTGAGTCATACTTTAGATCAAAGCCTCGCCCCACCATAACATACCAAACCTCTCCTTATAGATCTCTGTCTTTGTAGGAAGCCATCCTCACAAAAAAACTCTATTTTACAGCTTCATGAGTCGAGTCCTTAAAATAACGTAAGCTAAACAAACATAATAGAAAAAGCACTCTTAGAGATCGTATTTTCTTAGTGTTTCTACTTGGCTTGCGTTTTAAGGTGAGAGGTCACACTCATCATTTTTATTGTTTCTCCTTGCACACTCCTCCTCATAGTTGGTGTATTCCAGCTTCATCTGAGTGTGCCTGGACCATATTCTCATCATTCTTAGAATTTTGGGTCTGATTCCACATCAAATTTTAACTCACAACCACATTTTCTTCATTCTTTGCCTCAATTTCACAAGAACTGAAGTGTCGGTCAACGACCATCGCCGCTTACCCTCTCGACCGTCATTAGTTTTACCTACCTAACGCATCAATTGCAGCTTCTTTTGGTCAACCTATCCAAAAGGACACCTATTCACCTTCTTTGATTTTCAAAGTCTCTGTCACTATCATCATTCACCGTCTTGGTAAATCCCATTATCATCTTGCATACTTGATAGATTATTGGCCTTTTACCTTGTTTTTGACCAACTTTCCACTTTCCATAGTGACCGATAATGCATTTACCTGTGACTAATGTCAGCTTACCATAACCAAGACGGTTAGCCTTTGTCATTTTCCAGCTGACATTTTAACCCCAATTCACCTACCGCTGCCTATTTATCCTACCTGTGTTGTATTTCGTGTCACTTACGTAAAGTAGTCTTACCACGTTAGTACTGCTCACACGGTAATGCGATGCATCGACAAGCAAGCATCCTCGTATTCCATGCCAGTTGTTAACCACTCCCACCTAGCCCTTCACCACCTTCCATTTTATCACCCGCCATGGAATCTATCTAACCTATCTCTATCGCTACCGGAGACGAGGAGTTCACATGACTCCTTGACCAAAATCTTACCGCCTTGTAGTTTTACCTTTCCCACTCATCCACTCGAGATGCCTCGGGTTAGTTGATATATGACATGCCTATATCTATCCCCCAACACTCGCTCCTACTTCTACTCCAGCCCGTTAATCCCGTGTTGCTCGTCATCTACCTTACCCCTAGTCATTTCACAGCTAGGCCCTATACCTGCTATGACTGCCACATCTGCTACATCCGTTGTACCTGCCACATCCACTATACCTTCGCCAACCACCCAGAATACAACCTCATCCATGCCTATTGTCTCTCATATACCTGTAGCTACACAACCACCTCCGGTGTCGGTGACCCCTACCCCTTTTGAAAATGTTGTCCTTTTTATTCTGTAATCTTTAGCCCCCATTGCCACTATGGTCACCACGACCATTCCACATCCATATACGTACTATCAACAATGACCTCCTGTTTAATCTATTATTCACTCTGGGTACGTACCCCCTATTTCACTACCTTCTTCTCAATCTACCTATACAAAACACCATATACTGGAATGCCACCCTTGTTACATGCCCAACACCAACCTTCTTACACTACAGGAGGCACCCATCCATCACAACCTACCAATGACCTAATCAAATTAATGATGGATAAGATGCAGACACTAGAAGCATCGGTTTCTAGCACACGAAACTCTCTCACCTATGATGAGATTCGTAATGAGCCTATGCACCCATCCATTCCTATTCATCCATACCCCATGCATTAGGAAATGCCTAAGTTTAACCACTTCAACAACAACAAAGACTCGCAACAACATTTTTGGTCTTTCAAACACAGGTGTTGTCTAATCGCCCATGATGACGCTTTGCTTCGATGACCTTTCCCATGTCTCTCGATCGACCCCGTTAGATTGGTATTATGGGTTGCCTAGACACTCTATATTCTCATTTAATTAGGTAGCCCAAGCCTTCTTGGATCACTTCTCCATTAATATCATTAAGAAGGTTACCATGACTGACCTATACTCTACGCGTCAATATGACGATGAATCCATCATGATTTTGTTGCCGTTGGTGTAGTCCGATTAATCAACTCACATTCCAACTATCGCAAACCGAACTCATCGAACTATTCATGCGGGCTTGTCTTTAGGCATATCTCATCGACCATGCAGTTCAAACCTTCTGAACCTTTGATGAAGCATTCACCATGGCACGAAAGCTAGAGATTCATGCTATCGAAGAGAAGAAAATCCAACTACGTAATAAGAACTCGGCATTCAAGTCGAATGACGCCTCTTCTTCTTTGAAACCCTAGAATAATTATTCAAAAGCTAAGGGAACTGCTAACGTAGTGGTACTTAAAGCCGGCCCAGCTCATCCATCAAATCAAGCTAGCCCCTCATCTAATCTCTCACCCGTTTAGACTTTTCAATTCAGACGGAACAATGGAAATATACCCCAATTGGGGAACCTTATTCTTCTATCTTAGAGAAGCTCATCAAAGTTGGGGCCATCACCCTTCCTCCTATAAAACCACACACTGGTTTTGACCTTGCTCGCCCCACACCCGCATGGTATAAAGAGCACAACTTTTGTAACTATCATCAAGTAAAGGGTCATAGTGATGAAAATTGCATCACTTTCAAAAACATTGTCCAAGAAATGCTCGAGAAAGGCGAGTTCACCGTGGATAATCGTAATGCACTCGCCAATTCAGCTGCCAAGATCACTTTGGCATCCAGTGTGATTGCATAACATTGAATCCTTTCTCCAAGTGTGGGACTTGAAAAATGAGAAAGAATTCTCCAGAGAAGGCTGGTTCCTATTCCTCTGTTCAGATGCACACGAAATATGCAGAGGGTTTTCTCAAAACCTAATCTAATCTGCCAAGGAGACAAGGTAAGAAGATGCATAAAATAAATCTAAGCTAATAGAGGTGATGCACCGAGGAATGAAGAACACCTATTTTGCCAGTGAACACAGACCATTTGAATGTGATATAAGATCATGCACAGATAACAAAACTTGTAGTGAAAGACCAGGAGGATGCAAAAATGAACACAGAGAGGGTTGAGAATCATCCACGACATGCATTACTTGCTCCAAAGATTGACAATACACTACAGAATGCCATGAGGTAGAATAGTATTACAGTTCAAATGAGAGGTTCGAACTCCACAAATTCACCTGAGGAGAAGAAGGGAGAGGCAAAACAGAAAAATGTTCGACCTTTGAAAAGAAGCTCCTCTTTACAATATATAGAAAGAATGAGAGAGGAAAGAGAGAGAGGAAAGCCAAATCTACCCCAACCACCTCCAGGTTGCATTCCATTCATCTCATTATGGCAGAAGCGGCGGATCCTGGCAAAACGGCGGGCTGTCTAACAGAAGCGGCGAACTGTCTGCTGCATTAAAGTTGTTTGTTGAAGCATTACTTCTGCTTGTTATTTCGTGCCAGAGGCGTTTCTTGATTTTCTCTCTCCAAACTGAACCAAAATGCAAGATTGACCCCAGAATCGTGTAGAGAATTTTACCAGCTTTCCATTGATATAAAGAACGTGCCAATCCGAGCTCTGGATCGAAAGTTATGGCGATCTGAAGATTTAGGGCACAAAATAGGCGAAAACGGATTTTTAAATTTCTTCCCGCGCTCTGCCACCTGGATGACACGTGGCAGGTTCTGATTCGCTGAGCAACTCTCTCTCCTCCACCTCTCGGCGGGCTCTCTTTTGAAATTTCCTTGTGGGCCCTAGCTGGGACACGTGGCACTATCCCATTGGTTCGGGCTGACCCTTCAAAACTCGCCCTTTGACTTTTTGACCATTTCCTTTGTGACACGTGTCATGATTTGGTTGGTTCTCGGCCCTTTCGGCTCCTTCGCGTCCACCGCGTCCATTTGTCCCGGATGTCCCAATGCTGTTTGGGACAAAAACCTCCGATCCGCCCGAAATGGGCTTCCTCGTCCCTCATTTGCCGATGACACGTGGCGCAATCTGATTGGCTCTCGGCTTTTTCGGCTATCCGCGTCCCTCGCGTCCTCACTGCCCCGAGATGTCCCGATCTGAACTTTCTGTTTGGCCCGAATGTCCCAATTCGAACTCCATTTTCTCGCTGTGCCCGGCCGGTCAGTGGGACAAATTCTTCGATTCGCTCCAGGCCCGATTCATGCGTACCCCCGGATGTCCCTTTTGCCTCGGTTGTTTTGTTCTCATTTCGGCCGATCCGGCCGGTTCGCGTACTTCGCGTACTTGTGTCCCGTTTGTCCCAGATGAAGACTTGGGCAAATTTTTCCTTCTTTCGGCCGATTCGGGCATTTCGCGTCCCGCGCGTACCTGTGGCCCAGATGTCCCTTTGCTTCACGGGCCGCCTGGAGGCTTTTCGGCCGATCCGCGCCTAGATGTCCCAAATGTCCCGACTGCTCCTAGGACTAGGACTTAGCCATTTTCGTGATTTTCTGTTTGATCTACTTGCACAGGCTGCAAAACTCTGATGCATGTTATCAAAATTTACCCTGGGGGTGAAATTTTGACAACAGTTTTGATGACTCAGCGGGGTCACCTGCCTGCTAGGTAGAAGATCAGTGGCCTTTTAGCGATCCATTGGGCATGGAGTTATGCAATAACACAAACAGGCACGATCTTTGCAACTTCTTCTCCAGCACACACTCACGAGGCTGTAGAAAAAACACGAGAGCAGTGAAAAACCTGTGCCCAAAGCACTTAGGAAATAGAAACCTAACTACCACAGGACAATGTGCATACGCACTTGGAGGAATGAAAATCTAAACTAATATTTACAAGGGCAAACCTTTTCTTTTTTAGTAGCAATGTTTAAGATAGATTCCGTTAACCGGAATCGGAAGTTCCTCTCCATCCAATGCAGACAATTGGAAGGCATTACTATTTTTGCATCCCGTGACCATGTAGGGACCACTCCAGATGGCATCAAACTTGGAATGCCTTCCTGGTTTTGCCCGATCTGCATCCCATTTCAGAACTAGGTCCCCTTCCTGGAAGGTCCTTGCTCTTGCTCTCTTATCAAACCATCTTTTTACTAAGGCCTGATCCTTTTCAATCGTCTGAACTGCATGTTCTCTGATTTCTTCTAATTCCATCAATTCTGCATACCTGACCTCCATTGGTTCGAACTCAGATAACTCAAACTGCTTCATGAGCTCCAAGGCTGGCAATTCTAATGATATAGGCAATACTGCCTCCTTCCCATAGACCAACTTGTAGGGAGAATTACCTGTAGACCTCTTTGGTGTTATCCTGTCAGCCCATAACGCTGATTTTAGCCTTGTATGCCATGTTCTTTGATTTTCATCCAGAGTCCTTCTGATGATTTTTAGCAAATTCTTGTTTGTGGACTCTGCCTGTCCATTACCCTGCGGGTAATAATTTGAAGAGGTGCTCAAATAGATTCCATTCTTGACAGACCCATTACGTAATTTTGAACCTATGAATGCTAATGCATTATACGATATGATGGTGGCAGCACACCAGAACACAGTTGCTATTTCTTCATAAAAGTCTAGTATGTTAGACTCACTTGCCTCTTTGAGCGCTACTGCTTCGGTCCACTTGGTGAAATAGTCTGTCGCTGTAAGAATCCACTTGTGGCCTTGACTCGAATTGGGATTGATGACTCCAATGAAGTCCAATCCCCATTGCATGAATGGATGATCTACTGAAATTGGACGAAGGGGCGTCTTTGCTAACCTTCCTTTCCCTGTGAAGAATGCACATTTCTTGCATTTCTTAACCCATGAGTAGCAATCATTGAATACAGTAGGCCAATAGTAACCAGCTTTCATGATTTTGAGAGCTGTTACTCGTGGGGTGAAATGGCCTCCTGCCTCCCCGTCATGGAACTCGTGTAAGATCCTCTCAACCTGACCTGTCCCAATGCATCTTAATAGAACACCGTTGATGTCTTTTTTAAACAAAACACCATCAACAAGCACATATGGAACTGCTTGTAATCTGAAGTACCTTCTTTTTGCTTTGCTCATTTCTGGAGGGCACATGCCCGTCTGTAGGAAATGTATCATATTCTGAGTCCAACAAGGAGTGGACACATCATCATTTTCCTATTTTTGATCATCTTGTAATAGCAGGACAAGCGTCTTCTTCATCTTCTGGGTTGTCTGGTTGTTTGGAAGCGAGCTGCTCACACAAACCTTTGCCTCTTACCAGCTTGGTGATCTTGATCTCAATGTCATACTCCATGACACGGGTGATCCATCCTGCCCTTTTCTCATTCAAATCCTTGTTGAGGAGGAAGTCCTTAACTCCAGCATGTGAGACTAGCAAGCTGGACCTTGTTGTTTGAGACTAAATGCTTGAATTTCTTCAAGCTTACGATTCTTTAAGCACATGCTTTTCAATAAAAGAGTACCTCACTTCGCAGTCATCTAGGCTCTGGCTGAAGAAGGCAATCGGCTGTTCATCATTATCTTTGTTCTGCTGTACCAGAATGGCAGAAATAGTGTCATCACCTCCAAATGCATAGAGGATGAAATCCTTGGAAAAGTCTGGGTTGATGAGAGTGGGTGCTTGGGAGATGGCTTCTTTGATTGCTTCAAAACTCTCCTTGCCTTCTGCCGTCCACTTGAAAGCCATGCTTTTCCTTAACATTTTGGTGATGGGCTTGACAAGGGCTGCAAAATCTGGGACAAACCTCCGAACAAAGTTTATCCTTCCCAGGAAACTCTGAAGGGCTTTCTTGTGGCTTGGCAATGGTAGTGCTCTTATGGCTTCAACCCTCTCTGGATCAATTGCTAATCCTTCCTTGGAGACAATATGGCCAAGGAGCTTCCCTTCATGTGCAAGAAAGATGCACTTCTTAGGATTCAAAGACACTCCGAACTTTCTACACCTCTGAAACACTTGCCTGAGGTGAAAGAAATGGTCTGCTGCATTCTTTGAGAAGACAGTAATATCATCTAGGTATATCAGCACTATCTTGTTGATCAAGCCTTTGAATGCCATATCCATAGCTCGCTGGAATGTTGCTCCGGCGTTCGACAGTCCAAATGGCATCTTCTTGTAAGCATATGTGCCCCATTTGGTTGTGAAGGCTGTCTTGAACTGGTCTTCCTCCTTCACCATAATCTGATTGAAGCCTGAGTAACCATCAAGTAGTGAAAACCTTTCTGAACCAGCTACGACCTGCAATATTTGCTCCATGGAAGGGAGTGGATAATGGTCCTTGAGAGAGGCTCTATTCAAATCTCTGAAGTCAACACACAGCCTGATCTCTCCACTCTTCTTCTGACTGGAACTAAGTTGGCAACCCAACTAGAATGCTTGATTGGGAATATGATTCTTGACTCAATCAACTTGTCCAATTCTTTCCTCATGAGAGGCTCCATGTGTGGATTGACTGGTCTCTGTTTCTACCTGACAGGCTTAGTATTTGGATCCAATTCGATGGTATGCTGAGCTAAGTTGGGATTGAAACCTTTCAAGTCTTCATAGCTCCAAGCAAACACGTCAGGGAATTCTTGACATAGCTGTATGAACTCACACCTTTCTTGCTCAGTTGTCATCTTTCCAATTTGCAATGGCTTGTTTTCTTCTACCAATATGGATACCGAATCTTCTCTCTTAACCTGAATGTTTGCTTTCTCCTTTCTAAACTGATCATTGGGGTTAAAAATGGACTCCAAAGTGATAAGTCCCTTGGGCAGCTTGTCAGTTCTCAGCTGTATCACTTGGTCACCATATTGCTGTTCCAACTTTTCTTGATTCTTAGTGAGAACTCAACTTCTTCTTGCAAGAAATGGATGATTTGCTGGTCATTCTCAAATACTTGCCAACTGACATCGTTATCCGGCACCGAAGGCCTGACAATCACGTGGATGTTTGGCTGTACCTTGTCTTGTTGAATGTTTTCTACAATGTCAAAGGCTGCCCCTACTGCTGCAAGCCTGTCAGCAGCTTGATTCTCTTTCCTAGGAATGGCTTTAATGCCGAAACCCTCAAAATCTTCCATGAGGTCCCACACCTGTTCTTGTAGCACTTTGAGTAGATCATTTTTGGCGCATGCTTTGTCCCTTGACCTGATTTACAATCAATTCACTGTCCCCAAAGACTTGCAAGTTCTTTATTTTTTTCTTGATTGCCCAATGCATCCCTTGCACCAAGGCTTCATATTCAGCAGTGTTATTGGAGCATGCAAATTGAAATCTAAAAGCTGAATAGTACTTTACTCCTTGAGGTGAAACAAGCACGGCTCCACCTCCTGCACCTTGTCTACTCCTTGATCCATCAAAAAACAGCTGCCATACCTCATTGTCATCCTTGTGGTTTGGCTTGGTGATGCTAGGAATAGGTTGACTTTCTTCGTGTATACAATAGACTCCTAGCTCAGATTCTTCTATTCCTTGATAAGGATCAAAAGCATGCACCTTGTTTGCCCATTCATCAAGAGTCAAATCTGGGATACTTCCAACCTTAGTGTCAGCTTCATCAGTGCTAGGGTGATCTTCTTGATCAAATGCTGAGCAATTGACATTAATCTGACTTGGAGTGTAGGGCTCAATATGGAAGTTTGCAATAGGTTCAGATCTGATTGTGGCCTTAGTTCCATATCTCGTTCTGAATAGCATGTGTGACCAATCAGCGGACAAATATCCCCCAATCTTGGCAGTGAAGTCCCTTGACAAACAGAGGGCAAAGAGTGGTGGAAGGTCTATGACTGACACATCTTGTAAAACAACAACATTTGGACATGCATGCAAGGTAAGACTCAAATTTCTAATCACTCCAACTGTTGCTATTGCTGTCCCATCCAACTGCACTACTCCCTTAGATGTTATTTCATCTTTGAGCCCTAAGCGATCAGCTATCTCTGTTTAGGGCATTCTTGAGCTACTTGCCCCGGAGTCTATCATGCAATTGTGCACTAGCTGATTTCCAATGATTAACGAAACATAGAAAGGAGGGGGTTTCAACATCTTACCTTGTTGTCCTCCATGATTTCCCTCAGGCTGGGCAGCATTTGTAAGCACTTTGTCTTGTATCTGCTGATTCGAAGTTGGCCAGTCCTTCATGGCAGCTTGCAGCAGATCTCTTTGGCCTGGGATAGCTAGGGATTCCCACATAGATATATTGACGTTTGTTTTCTTCATCTGATCAATGATACTGAATGGTGATGAAGGATCTCTCTGCTGCCCCTTGGTTTGCACATTTACTCCTTGTATGTGGGCAGCAACAGCTGGCATTTGAGTTGGCCTAGGGGCTGTTCTTGGCTGTCCTTGTGCATTTGAAGCGGGACTTTGCTTGCCAATCATTTGTGGAGCCATGGAAGGTTGTGGATTGGCTGGGGCTAATGGCTGTTCTTCACCCAAATTTCTCCTTTTTGACCTTGTGTTTGCTGCAACACCTTGAGAAACTACCTGGTTCATGCCACAAAAATCCTCTGCTTGCCAATTTACCAATGTGGTGTCATTTGGGGCTGATTGCTGTTTGAATGTTTCTTGTTGTTGGCTATTTTCTTGACTGTTCTCACCCTCCACACCAGTAGTTGTTACCATTAAAGCTTGAGTCAAAGCACCATTGAAGCACATGGATTGATTATGAGGCTCATTACATGGAAAACACCAATCATACTCCTGGGCAATGTTGTTTTGTGCTGGTACTAATGCCCTAGAGGCAGATATGGCATTTGGATTATAGGGCTGGAATGGTCTATTGACAGGAGGCCTTGTTTGATTCATATTTGCAGCTGGATTAGGTGGCCTTTGAGGCTGATATGGCTGCCTATTAGGTTGAGCTTGAGGCTGATATGAAGGTCTAAAACCTTGAGCTTGCTGTCTTTTGAGAGTGACCAGCTCATTGCCTAGATTTTGCAATTGCTTCATGACCTCTTGAAGCTCATTTGGGGCACTTGGAGATGAAGTGGAAGCTTCATTTGAACTCTGATTTCTAGGAGTGGGAATAGGAGCTAAGACAGGTGCTTGACTAGCACTTGGGCTCTCTAAACTTGGATATAATGGCATTGGAGGCCTAGGAGCCAATTTACCAGCTTGGATAAGACAGTTTTCGGCTCTAATGGCAATGCTATAAGCAGCAGGTAAGGTTGTGCCTCCCATAGATTGAATTAACATAGAAATATCAGAATTCAAAGCTTTAAGATAGTATAGAAAAGCACCTTCTGCTGTTGGCCTGACTGCCACTGGAATCCTATCCCAAGACCTTTGAAATCTGAAGTTGAAATCAGTCAGCTGCTCGTTGGGGGCTCTCTTGATAGTTGTCAATTGTTCTAGTAGAGACAAATTGTCTCCCTTTTCTCCAAACTGCTCATGAAGTGCAATACACAGCTGATTCCAGTTTGTGATAGAGCCAGCTCCAAGGCTCCTAAACCATTGCAATGCTTTCCCCTTGAATGAAGATGCCAGCAATTTGACAGCTACATCCATTTCATTTATCTCATGGATTGCACAGACGTTAGCAATGTCTTTTACATGATCACCAGGAGTGGTATGATTTTCTCCAGTAAAAAATGGAATGTTCTTCAATGCTGCAATTGGGACTGGATTCTGTGCATTGAGGGCGAGTGGGCTGCTGCCAGTGAAATTGACAAAGGGATTTAGTGGTTGCGCCATTCTGATTGGTCGAAGGACTCTTGAATACTGAATGAAAGGCCGAGCAGGTGGAGGAGTTGAGAGAGTTCTGTTTGGTGGAGATGGAGACCTTTGAATCCTTCTTCCTCTTTGCCTTCTTCTTGGAGATAATTGCAGGTATTCAAACAACACTTCTTCTTCTCCAACTCTTGACCTTGTGATTCTTCTCATAAGCTTTTAGGCCTGTACTGCTGAAACCAGTTGATCTTCCTCTTGGAGTCGCCAGATATGCGAATAATAGCTCTTTTCAAGCAAGAAAATTGCAGCAGATGCATATCAACTTTGCTGCAAAAAAAATGAGACCTCTAGGTCCCACCGGGCGTGCCAAAACTGTTGATGCAAAATCACAGCACCCCTGGATGCAGATCAGGTTTCTAGGTTGATCACTTTGGCATCCAGTGTGATTGCATAACATTGAATCCTTTCTCTAAGTGTGGGACTTGAAAAATGAGAAAGAATTCTCCAGAGAAGGCTGGTTCCTATTCCTCTGTTCAGATGCACACGAAATATGCAGAGGGTTTTCTCAAAACCTAATCTAATCTGCCAAGGAGACAAGGTAAGAAGATGCATAAAATAAATCTAAGCTAATAGAGGTGATGCAGAGGCATGAAGAACACCTATTTTTCAAGTGAACACGAGACCATTTGAATGTGATATAAGATCATGCACGGATGATAAAAAACCTGTAGTGAAAGACCGGGAGGATGCAAAATGAACACGAGAGGGTTGAGAATCATCCATGAGACATGCATTACTTGCTCCAAAGATTGATACAATACACTACAGAATGCCATGAGGCAGAATAGTATTACAGTTCAAATGAGAGGTTCGAACTCCACAAATTTGCCTGAGGAGAAGAAGGGAGAGGCAAAACAGAAAAATGTTCGACCTTTGAAAAGAAGCTCCTCTTTACAATATATAGAAAGAATGAGAGAGGGAAGAGAGAGAGGAAAGCCAAATCTACCCCAACCACCTCCAGGTTGCATTCCATTCATCTCATTATGGCAGAAGTGGCGGATCCTGGCAAAACGGCGGGCTGTCCAATGCGAAGCGCGGCTATGCTTCTGCTACATTAAAGTTGTTTGTTGAAGCATTACTTCTGCTTGTTATTTCGCGCCAGAGGCATTTCTTGATTTTCTCTCTCCAAACTGAACCAAAATGCAAGATTGACCCCGGAATCATGTAGATAATCTCACAAGCTTTCCGTTGATATAAAGAACGTGCAAATCCGAGCTCTGGATCGAAAGATATGTCGATCTGAAGATTTAGGGCACAAAACAGTGAAAACGGATTTTTAAATTTCTTCCCGCGCTCTGCCACCTAGATGACACGTGGCAGGTTCTGATTCACTGAGCAACTCTCTCTCCTCCACCTCTCGGTGGGCTCTCCTTTGAAATTTCCTTGTGGGCCCTAGCTGGGACACGTGGCACTATCCCATTGGTTCGGGCTGATCCTTCAAAACTCGCCCTTTGACTTTTTGACCATTTCCTTTGTGACACGTGTCATGATTTGGTTGGTTCTCGGCCCTTTCGGCTCCTTCGCGTCCACCGCGTCCATTTGTCCCGATGTCCCAGTGCTGCTTGGGACAAAAACCTCCGATCCGCCCGAAATGGGCTTCCTCGTCCCTCATTTGCCGATGACACGTGGTGCAATCTGATTGGCTCTCGGCTTTTTCGGCTATCTGCGTCCCTCGCGTCCCTGCGGCCCCCGATGTCCCAAATGATCTGAACTTTCTGTTTAGTTCTGAACCGGCCGGTTCATGTACTCTGCCCCCGAGATGTCCCTTTTTCCTCCTGGATCATGTTTGTTCTCATTTCGGCCGATCCGGCCGGTTCGCGTACTTCGCGTACTTGTGTCCCGTTTGTCCCGGATGAAGACTTGGGCAAATTCCGATTCGGGCATTTCGCGTCCCGCGCATACCTATGGCCCAGATGTCCCTTTGCTTCACGGGCCGCCTGGAGGCTTTTCGGCCGATCTGTGCCTAGATGTCCCAAATGTCCCGACTGCTCCTAGGACTAGGACTTAGCCATTTTTCGTGATTTTTCCTGTTTCAATCTACTTGCCTGGAACTGCAAAACTCTGATGCATGTTATCGAAATTTACCCTGGGGTGAAATTTTGACAACAGAACACCTTTCACCTCCTTCCTCACCCATGGAGGAGCCTTCGCTAATATCGAGGCTATTTCAACTTTGGCTTCTCCACCTAGAGAACCGTCACCACAAGACTTCTTCGATCATGGAGGATACTCGCTTATCTCCTCCACCCATGAGGAGCACCCATCATCTCCTCCACCTACGGAGAGGAGCACCCATTTTCTCCTATCAAGGATCCAGTAGATATACCTTTGCCTCATTCTCCATTAGCTACCCAAGATCTTGCAGACTACTTTCGGCTCTCTTACACACGAAAGTCAAGCTAGCGAATTCCCTGTCTCTAAGACACATTTTACGGGAATTTCCATTAGGTCCTTATCAACCTCACCTATAGACATGTCATTCTCACGTTTAGCCGATTGCTTAGATTATGTGGATGGAGCCTTCTTGTGGGGGCACCTTCGCTTCCCTTCTCAATGCAAATGTAGATGTCACTTGCGATACTTCCACTATCTACCCAAAATATTTCACCAATCGAACCAAGCATAATGACCTCTATCATAGCTTCTTCCTGACACCCATCATAGCTCAACACACACCTTTACCCATAACGCAACATCCATCTAAATCCAAACCTACACCTACATCGTCTTCCTCGACTAAATCTATTACTACCTTAGGGGTCACCCCAACCACCAACCTTACTCATCCACCTATCAAACTAGATTTAGCTACATCCTCCATAGTCAACACCAAACCTACTCTGGCACCCAAACAGAAGAACCAAACCCATAAAACTCACACCCTAGTTGCACCAATCATACCTTCATCACCTACACCCTTTCCATCCATCTTAGGACCTCAACCTCCCAACATAGTCAAGAAACCTCCACTCATCAATAAACCAAAAACACAACAGCCCATTCCTCCTCACAAACCTCTAACATACCCAAGCACCCGACACGACTTATACCTGCACCTGCAACATCTTTACCACCCATACCTCTAATACCTTCAACAACTTCTTCACTACCCACTACACTTTAGTCTCTATCCCTCACACCCCCTACACGACCTACATCATCTACCTTCACAACACCTCCATTATCCCCCTGGGTAACTCACCCTCTTCCCCCATCCACTTTTCCCTCTAGATCTCGTACACCCATATCACCTTTACCCAAGAAGGTGCAACCCAAAGACAAAAATCCGCTACCCTCCAATAAGGTAGTCAAAACAACCATACACCCTCCCACCCATTCATCTACCATACCCCTACCCAAACAAACACGACCAACACCCAAGACCACTCCCGCACCCAAAACCCTAGCTTGACCCACTCACCTACAAAGATCGTTCCTCAACAATCTACCACATCTATGCCCAAACCCACTTTCACTTCCTATCATTGCGACCCACTAACAGGGTCCTATGCCAAAATTTTAACCAACCTCCTTGACAGCTTTTGTCATCACATTGCCACGCCTCTCGGACCTTATGACCCTCTCAAGACCAAACCAAAGGGTTTAACGACACCAAAATTTATGTCTACCATGAAGTGCTAGGACACAATGTAGAGAACTATAAGGCTTTGAAAAACGTTCTTATCTAGTTGTGCCCTCCTGAAGAAAACTTTGACGATGATGACCTTCGATGAGGACCCTATTTCACCAAGACCCATTCCCACAACTCTTCCCTCACTTCCTACTTAAAGACCCGGACCTTTACCCCCACAAATCCTCAAACCACCTCCGATATTTGAAATTAACATGGTTTGCATCAACGACCTCGCCAAACCTCCACCCAAATGTCGATGTGCCCAGCTCATCTCACAAGGCTCCTTCCTGCCATTTGGCTTTTTCCCTTCGTGTCGCCATACCTTTCATGGCTTACCTACTCTTGCCTACCTCCCCACCTCGGATCAACATGATCCACGTTGCTAATCGTGCTCGGAAGGACAAAGGCAAGGAAAAGGCAACCGAGTCACCAACCAATCCTATACCCAACATACCATCTGCACACACACCTAAAATCACTATCCGTGGCCCCACGTATCCTATTTATAATGGGGTCACACATCATGCGATGCTCAAACAACTACACCAATCCCCCCTCAAAATTTCCTTATATGACCTCATCTAAACCTCGGAATCCCATCGTCAAGCTCTCATGGAGGTCCTGTAATCTATTGAGGTTTTACCCAATGACCCTACATCCTAGCCTCCATTATCACACCCCATCATGTAGCCTCTCTCACCAAATTGCCACCTTTATCCACACCTCACCCTACTCACCAAGTAGCCTCCCTTAGCTTCTCAGAGGAAGAGATCACACCGCACCAAATTGATGACCTAGACCCAACTCTCTTCATCTCTGTCCACATCAATGATATATGTGTACGACGTGTAATGATCGATGGGGGCACAAGCATTAATATCATTTCATCCCATGCATTCGCTCAAATGCGCATACCTGACAATTACATGCATAAACATCCTATCATGTTGCGTTCATTCAATGATGCTATCACCTCTACACTAGGCACCGTCATCCTCCACATTCGTGTGGGCCCCCGCACTATTCCAGAGTTATTTTACATTTTGGAGGGGGAATTTCAATATAACATGTTGCTTGGCAGACCCTGGATTCATGTCATGGGTTGTGTTCCTTCCACTTTGCATCGCTTATGTAAAGTTTGAGCATGAAGGACACACCTATACTATTCCAGCTGATCCATCACCTTTTAAAACATGTAACATGCTTTATTGACCCAATGACGTGCTTATACCCATTAAGGTGTCTACCTCCACGACCACTACCACTTCACCTACACCTCCACTTACCAATGTATAGTTTCTACCTCAACCACACATACCTCCTCCATTCCTACTACTGCCACAACCTCCACGGCCAACCCATCAGCCTCCCAATCCATTAGCTCCACCTCCGTGTCGACCTCCGACACATCATCTATTCCAGCTACCCACATACCAACCACCGATCCCTTGGAAGGCATTTTTCAATGCCTCACTCTAGGGAATATTGCCTATATAGTGTCAACACATTCCTTGCTCCACAAGAGTATGGAAATCTTCACCAACATCCTCGTTATGATCACTACATAGAGAAACGCCTCCTTTATGGTCCTTCTCACTTTCAGTAGCTAGTCTCACCTATGGGGACTTGATACTACCACTTACACACCCGAACCACCATCACAAACCCACCCATTTTCCGATGATTTCCATCAATCACTAATTGTCATTTTGCCCACACCTTCCTACACCGTTTTGCATGGAAGGGTTTTGGTTTTGGATTTTACGAGCAAGGCCGCCATCTTTGTTATTCCATGTACTACCCACAAACATAAAGATCGTAGTGGTATCGGTTTCTTGAACCACCTACCAAGTCGGCCCACATTGAACTCATCGAGGATGTCACCCTTCTCCACCTTCTTCACCACCATCACCGCCTTCACCGACGGAGTCGATGGATCTAGAATCCATCGCTTCTAACTTTTTTTTTTTTTTTGCATAAACACCATTTCCTTAGGGCCTGTAACTTATCAACGTGAGGGCGAGGCTCCTTCCTCTCTTTCCTTCCTATATCCTCAAATGATCGATGATGACACACCTTCAATTAATGTCGTTCAATGTCAAGATGATGAATCTATACTCACCTACCTTGGTGTAGAAGACTCATATATTCATCGGTCGTTACCCTCTGAGACGTAAACCATGTTGAATGAATTGACTATCAAGATCAACATTCATACTTAGGATGACCCACACATCCTAAAGATCGGTCAATCTTTAGATGCTACTGAACAGGAAGCCATCACTTCTTTTCTCAAAGATCATAACCATGCGTTTGCTTGGTCTTATGCAGACATGCCCGATATTGACCCCACCATAGTGGTCCACAATATCATAACCGTTCCCGATGCCAAACCCATCAAACAAAAACCGAGGAAAATACACCCTCGCATTGCCCTTCTCATCAAAGAAGAACTTCAACGCCTTCTTTCTCGTTTCCTTCATCTTACCCATTGATTATCCTTGTTGGATTTCTAACATTGTATTTATCACTACTAAGGCGACAGGAGGACTTCACATTTGCACGGATTTCCATGACCTCAACCTCACTTTCCCGAAAGATGACTTTCCCCTACCCGGTATTGACCGCTTAGTCGACGTTATTACCAGCTGGTCATGAGATGCTATCACTCATGGATGGCTTCTCGGTTATAACCAAATCTTACTTGCTCCAGAGGATCAACACAAAACCACATTCATCACCCCTTGGGACCTTCTCGCTATCGAGTCATGCCTTTTAGCCTTAAAAATGTTGGTGCCTCATATTAGTGGGTTATGACTTATATCTTCCATGACATCATGCATCATATATTGGAAGATTACGTGGACGATCTCCTGGCCAAATCTAAACGCCGCTCTGAGCACCTCACTATCCTAAAAACCATCTTTGACCACCTCATTAAATATTGCATTCACCTTTAGCCCAAGAAGTGTGTCTTCACGGTTCTCTTAGGAAACTCCTGGGATTTATGGTCTCCTTACATGGTATAGAAGTCAACCCCGCTAAAGTCAAGGCCATTTTGGAAATGTCTCCGCCCATTAACCTTAGGCAACTCCATAGCCTACAAGGTAAGTTACAGTCTATTCACCATTTCATTTCACAATTTTCTAATTGGTGTCAACCATTTCATCATCTTCTCAAGAAGGATGTCTCCTTTAAATGGGATGATGACTACCACAAAGCTTTTGAGGCCTTAAAACAAAACCTTCTTCAACCACCTGTACTTATCCCACCTAAAGACGATCAACCCTTCTACCTATACATCTCAGCTACCAATCATTCCTTGGGGCCATGCTTGCTCATCATCGTCATGAACAACATAGGGAACAGACGGTTTATTACATAAGCCGTACTCTTTTGGATTACGAAACTCGATACACCCATCCCGAAAAACTTTTCTTTGCCTTAGTTTTCGTTGCCAAAAACTCGCCATTATCTACTCAACCAAAAACCTATGTTGTGACTAACACTAACCCCTTACACTTCATGTATGCCAAACCTTATCAAAATCAGCGTGCCACACGATGGCTTATGCTTTTAGCTAACCTTGACCTTGAATTCATTCATCAAAAGTCCATCAAGGGCTAAGCTATCACCGACCAATTGGTCAAGCACCTATTTCCAAGGATCAACCCTCTAATTTTGACTTTCCAGATGAGTCAATTGCTACCCTTTCCCTGGATGAACCCGCTTACCAAATGACACTCTTCTTTGATGGTTCCAAGTGTCAGTGTGGGGGTGGGGCTGGTGTTATCCTCATTCCGCTTGATGGTGAACCCATGCCTTTGTCTTTCAAACTCGATTTTGATTGTACAAACAATATTGCCGAATATGAAGCGCTCGTATTAGGTCTCCAAGCCGCCTATGCCCTAGATGTCAAATCAATCAACATCTTTGGTGATTCTCAATTGGTCATAAACCAGGTCAATGGTATATACCAATGTCATAATGAGATACTTCAAAAGTATAAACATCATGTAGACATACTTTTGACCACCTTTGACCGTTACGCCCTTCAAACCGTCCCTTGTTCAACCAACAAATTTACAGATACCATGGCCTATTTGGCTTCTCAAATACCCACTTCACTGCCGATTCTAAAATCTTTATCACCATATAACAAATCCAATCACCCTCTTATTTACCTCACGATGTTTACTCTATCAAACCGCTGCCCTCGACCCGAGTGACCTTTGGTATAAACAATACTCTGACTATCTTTCTCTCTCCATCTTACCTCCTGATCTCACCCGTAATGGACAACGTGCCTTCCTTAAAAAGGTCTCTCGTTACGTCATCATGGGGGCCTCCTCTATAAGCACAACTTTGATGGTATTCTCTTACAATGCCTCACGAGTTTTGAAATTCCTTATACCATAAAGGAAGTTCATGATGGAATATGTGGAGGTCACTTCAGCGGCCTTGCTGTTGCTAAGTGTATTCTTCACCTAGGCTATTACTGGCTGACCCTTAACCATGATTGTTGCACTACGTCAAACATTGTGTAAAATGCCAACAACACACCAACCTTCATCATACACCTAGTCATGCCTTACAGGTCACCCGTGACCTTTGGCCCTTCTCTTAATGGGGTTTGGATCTTGTCAGAGAGATCAACCCCATTCTTCCCAACGACATCAATGGATCATCACCACTACCGAATACTACACAAAATGGGTTGAAGCCATACCACTCATCTCCATGAAAGCCGAGAAAATATGTGAGTTCATCAATCATCACATCATTTGTCGCTTTGGTGTTCCTCATCGCCTCATCACTGATAATGGAAAACAATTCAAAAACAAAACATTGCGAAAACTTTGCGACGCCTTTGGTATTCAACTAAGTTTCTCATCACCTTATTACCCACAGACCAACGGCCAAGCCAAATCCACTAACAAAACCTTAAACAAAATTCTCATGAAAGTGGTTAACAATACTAGGAAGGACTGGCATACGCACATTCCTTTTGCCCTATGGGCATACCGCACTAGTATTCACACTTCCACTGCTCACTACACCTTTTCTTTGGTCTACGGTACAGAGGTTGTTCTACCTCTCAAAGTCCAGATTCCCTCACTCCGCATTTCTCTCCATGACATGCTCAATGATGACGAATTTTGTCAGGACCGTTTAGCACAACTTGAGTTATTATATGAACACCATCTTAATGCTCTTGACCACCTTCAAGTTTACCAAAAACGTATCAAACGTTCCTATGACAAATGTGTCCATGAACGAACCTTTCATGTTGGTGATCTCGTCCTGAAAGAAAATCAACATGTAACCAAAGCAGAAAAAAGTAAACGAGGAAAGTTTTCTCCTAATTGGCTTGGAACATACATCGTGACCCATACTTATAGATCAGGTGCTTATCACATATCTTCACTCGATGGTAAACCCGAACCTGAGTCCCTTAATGCCTTGCATCTTCGACCATTATATTGTTGACTTTAGTCCTACCTCACCTTTTTCCTCTTTCCATGCTCGCCTCTTGAGCGCTATCCACTTCATACACCTCGCCAATGATTAAACAAGAGTCACATGCATACTCGTCACTTGTTATCTTCTCTTGAATATGTGTACCACGGCGATGTACATAGCATGATTCTCATGGATACTTTTCGTCTACCTTTAGTTGAGATCCCATGGTTGTTTCACCTTGCTTTACGAACAAAAATCCTATTCTTCACCTTGGGCTTGTCCATGACTTCAAAGCCCTCACATGGGATCCAAATCCTTGAGTCAAACTTCCAATAAAAAGATGACTCCTTCAAAAGACATCTTCCTCTTTACAATCGCTACTATAAATAGATGCTCCCTCGAAGGATATACGCCCTTAACCTATTGCTTGTATTAGGATATGAGTAGCCGACTTGTGGCTTACCATATCATTTTATTATATCATTTATACTTTCTCATGCTTAGTAGGTTGGCCTTGGTGATGGCCATAACATATGAATAGTATATATAGGGATTATAGGTAGTAATTCATTATCATTGGAGCATTTGAGTATTATCAGTATGGTTTGAGGTTGCCCCCTCGAAGTGGCGAAGCTATTCTAATTACATATTGAGATCATTATTCTATAATATTGGGTTATTTGGTGTTATATTTCTGCTCATGATCTGAATTATACAAGTAATTTCATTACAAGTGGTATCAGAGCTGCGATTTGGGCCAAAATTAGGGCAAAAACCCTATTTTTTTGTTTCCATATATATTGCAAAAAAAAGTGAATTGGTGGGAGATATTTTTATCGAGTTGCAAAAAATTTCAAGTAAGGTTCCTTGAAAATTTTAGACTTTTTAAATTTATTTTTCAAAAGTTATTACAAATTTAGGGTTTTTCATAAAATCACTCCCTAGGGTGCAAATTGTGGAATTTTTTCAAATTCGTTAAATTTTTGGAAATAAAAACAAAATTTATTTAGGGTTTGTTCTTTAAGTTTTTTTATATTTGGCCAAATTCTTATCGAAATCCAAAACCCTAAAATTTGACCGTGATCCCTACATCCTACTATTTTGGGGCATCATGGCGGGGCCTTCCACAAGGGGAAAAAGAATCCCATCACTCCAGGTAAAACACCAGAAAAGGATGAGATAGTAGTTGAGGAGTTGGGATATAGAAGATATATAACTACAGATTCCTCAGGGTTAGGGTTTACTTCGACAGACCATAAAGTAAGCCAACTTGAGTTTAACCTGAGAGACCTCGAATCTAGGGTGGCCAACAAAGAAGATGTGGATAGGATTGGACATAGATTGGAGGATTTCATGCAAAAATTCAGTACGCATATGATGGGTAATCATACTTATGTCAATCAAGGTGGATCCTCAGGTCAACATAATAGACACATGAGCCAGAGTGGATCTTCGAGTGTGCACAATCCAAATACGAGCACTCTGTAGGCCCGTACTATGTTTCCAAAAGTGGAGATGCGTAATTTTGATGGAAAGGATCCACTCAATTGGATCAACCAAATGGAGAATTTCTTTGAACTACATCAGATTCCATCAGGACAAAAGGTGACCATGGCATCTTTGTATCTCGAACCTGACCAATTCATATGGTATCGATGGTTATGTGCTCAAAGGCAGAAGAGTGGTCTTAATGTTACATGGACAATCTTCACTGAAGAGTTGCAATTACACTACAGTTCTAGTGTGTCAGATAATTACTTCAGCCAATTAGCAAAGTTGAGGCAGATAGATCTGTTAAGGATTACATTCATCACTTCCAAAACCTTTCTCTCATGGGTGGAAAATATTACTGAAGAGAATCTAATGACCTATTTCTTGGGGTCTTAAGGATCACATTGAGCATGAGGTGCATATGTTTAATCCTCATAAGGTTTCTAATTCGATGATTATGGTAAGAAGGGCAGAGGAGAAAATTTTTCAAGTAGGAGACAACATTTCACTTTTACTAGAGATCGCAACACCTTGGCCCCAACACTCCCTCGGCCAGTTAGATTGACACCTCAACAAATTGAAGAAAAAAGAGAAAAAGGGTTATGTTTTAACTGTGACAGTAAATTTGGACCCGGACATAAATGTGCTGAAAAGAAGTTGTTCTACATTGATGGGCCTAGTGAAGATGAAGAGAATAATGAAGATGCAGAGTCAGAGGTCTTGGTTGAGCCAGAGGAGGAGTCAGGAGATCCTCAGCCAACGATCTCATGCCATGTAATTTCAGGTATTAGCACCCCCAAACCCTAAAGGTGGTTGGATTCCTAAAAAATAGAGGGTCACAGTGTTGATTGATTCAGGAAGTACTCACAACTTTATCAATCATAAGTTAACAAAGGCACCTAAACTCAAGTTTCATTTATCCACTCCCGAATGTCAAGTAATGATTACGATGGAGGTACTTGTTACTTGTTCGAAAATGCCATAGATTAAGCTTTCCATGGGAGATTACATACTAAATAGTCCCATGTATGCCATTTCTATGGGAGGAGTAGACATTGTGTTAGGGGTTCAATGGCTTACCACTTTGGGAACCATTGAGATGAACTTCCAAGACTTGTTCATGCGATTTCACTCTGAAGGAAGGACTTTTGAGCTAAGAGGCTTAAGAGCAAAGTCTCCACAAATAGTAAGTTCTCATTAGATGCACAAAATGCTAAAAAGGGTGCAGAGGGATTTGTGGCACAACTCTTTTCATTGGAGGCTCATCATTCTAAGGACATTATACCATCAGATATGCAAGCAGTGTTGGATGCACACTCTGTTGTATTTGAAAATATACCAAAGGGCTTACCTCCAAAGAGAGATCATGATCATGCTATTCAGTTATTACTAGGAATTCAACCGCCTAACATCAGACCTTATAGGTACCCATATGTGCAAAAGAGTGAAATCGAGAAGATTGTACAAGAGATGTTGAAGCAGGAATCATCCACCATAGTTAGAGTGCTTATTCTTCTCCAATAGTGATGGTATGGAAGAAAGATGACATGTGGCGCATGTGTCCTAATTATAGGGAACTTAATAAGTACACAATCAAAGATAAGTTTCCTATTCCTGTTATTGATGATTTGCTTGATGAGTTGCATGGTGTTGTTTATTTTACAAAGCTTGATCTTCATTCGGGATACCACCAAATTAGAATCAAGGATGAGGATGTTCATAAAACCACCTTTCGGACACATGAAGGCCATTATGAATTCCTGGTAATGCCTTTTGGACTCACAAATGCACCTTCTACATTTCAAAGTTTGATGAATTCTATTTTTAAGTCATTCCTGCGGAAGTTTGTCTTAGTGTTTTTCGATGATATATTAATTTATAAAAAACATGGGAGGAACATTTACATCATGTAAATAATGTTTTGGAAACCCTTGAGCAACATCAACTTTATGCAAAGCCCTCTAAGTGTTCTTTTGGACTCAAGGAGGTTGAATATTTGGGTCACATTGTCTCTCATGAAGGGGTTAAAGTGGATCCTAATAAGATCAAAGCCATGATGGAGTGGAAGGTTCCAAAAACCCTAAAGAATCTACGAGGATTTTTGGGGCTTACAGGTTATTACCGAAGATTTGTAAGGCATTATGGAAGCATAGCTGCACCTCTCACATACTTTATTAAAGAAGGATTCCTTCCATTGGAGTGAGGATGAAACCAAAGCATTCGAGAAACTAAAGGAGGCCATGTGCACCACTCCAGTCTTGGCTACTCCAGATTTTTCCAAAACATTCATTGTTGAATGTGATGCATTAGGGGTGGGTATGGGGGCAGTTCTCATGCAAGAAGGCCATCCTATTACCTTTTTGAGCCATCAATTCAAAGGTAAGAATCTTTCCAAGCTGACTTATGAGAAGGAAATGCTAGCCATACTTCATGCAATAAAGCAATGGAGACCATATCTCATAGGAAGACACTTTAAAGTGAAGACAAATCATGATAGTCTGAAATACTTCTTGGAGCAACATTTATCATCTGAAGAACAACAAAAATGGGTCTCCAAGATGTTGGGATATGATTTTGAGATTATCTATAAGAAAGGGAAGGAGAATGTAGTTATGGATGCTCTGTCGTGGAAAGATGAGTCAACTGTAGCCTTGTTATGTGCCATATCCATATTATAGAAGATTACATAAATGAGGCAAGGTCCAATGGAGAAATGACCCAACCACACAATAACTCATTCATCATCTCCATAATGATCCAAGCATGTCTAAAAAATTTGTATTGAAAGGGGATGCTTTATGGTATAAAGATAGATTATACCTATGTAAGAACTCCACTCTTAAAAATAGGATTCTATCTCGAGCTTCACTCTTCTCCAAAGAGGGGGCACTCTGATTCTTGAAAACTTATCATCAAGTCAAACAAGATTTCTTCTCGGGAAGGGCTCAAAGGGGATGTCTAAAAATTTGTGGCGAATGCATGGTTTGTCAAAGAAAAATAAGGGTGAAACAGCTTCGATCCCCGTGTCTTCTACAACCTCTATCTATTCCTAAATAAAGTGGGGGAAGAGGTTTCCATGGACTTTATCACAGATTGCCTAAATCAAGGAAAAAATGTCATCATGGTTGTGGTGGATAGACTCACCAAATATGCTCATTTTTGTGCCTTGGCACACCCATTTACTGCAAGCATGGTAGCAAAAACCTTCATGGACATAGTTCAGAAGCTTCATGGGACACCAAATATTATAGTAAGTGATCGAGACCCTATATTTACTAGTAATTTTTGACTGATTTATTCTCATGTTTGGGTACTTAGTTAGCTCATAGCTCTTCTTATCATCCCCAGTATGATGGGAAAACAAAAGTTGTAAATAAGTGTTTGGAGGGATATCTTCATTGCTTTACGTCAGATAAACAAGCAAGATGGGTCCAATGGTTACCACTTGCAGAATGGTGGTATAACACTTCCTTCCATACTTCATCTAAAATGTCTCCTTTTTTGGCACTCTATGGGTACCATCCACCATCCATCACATCATCATTGAGAGGAAAACCGGGTTAGAGCAGTAGAAGAACACATTCAATATCAACAAGAGGTCCTCTCTAGTCTCAAGGAGAACTTGGTCATGGCACAAAACCGCATGAAGCAACAGGCTGATCAACATCGCATGGAAAGGCATTTTGAAGTCGGTGATTGGGTTTTTGTGTGGTTACAACCATATAAGCAAAAATGTCTTTGAAACAACAACAAAAGGATAAAAAACTTTCACCAAAGTATTATGGCCCCTATCAAGTATTACAGAAGATTGGTACTGTAGCATACAAATTAGAACTTCCACAATCCACCAGAATACATCTAGTCTTTCATGTTTCTTGCCTAAAGAAAGTAATTGACAGAGAGTATCAGCCCAAACAATGTTACCTAAGCTCGATGAGGAGGGGAGGGTCATCTTGGAACCTGAATGCATCCTTCAAACATGCACTAAAAGATTGAGGACACGGGTTATTACTGAGTACCTGATCAAGTGGAAGAATATGGACAATGAAGATGCAACATGGGAAGATATGACATTCCTACAACGAAACCCAAAGCTTCTCAACATTAGGGATAATGTTTCTTTGAAGGGGAAGGGCATGCTACACCCTTAACCTATTGCTTGTATTAGGATATGAGTAGCTGACTTGTGGCTTACCATATGATTTTATTATATCATTTATACTTTCTCATGCTTAGTAGGTCAGCCTTGGTGATGGCCATAACATATGAATAGTATATATAGGGGATTATAGGTAGTAATTAATTATCATTAGAGCATTTGAGTATTATTGTATGGTTTGGAGGTTGCCCCCAAAGTGGCAAAACTATTCTAATTGCATATTGAGATCATTATTCGGAATATTGTGTTATTTAGCGTTATATTTCTGCTCATGATTTGAATTATACAAGTAATTTCATTACAATAGCGATGTAAAGTTATTTAAAAAAGAAAAAAAAAAAAGAAAAAAATAAGCGAGAGAATCAAGCTTCCCACATCGATCACTTCATGAAGACCTCAAAGAGTTAGTTTCCTCATCCCATATAGACTTTTCGCATCAATCGGTTTATCTCAAATACAAGTCAACACATAAAGCCTTTTAGTCATGGACTTGCCCATTGTGACCTTGGATCTCTTGCCCAAAGAGCATGCTACCTCATACCATATAAAAATAACCACCTTTCACCCCTCTCACCATTCACACTCCCATTTCCTACCGCCTCAAGGGACCTCTCGAGGCTTGTGCCATTTGGTGATCATGTGACTACTTTTCATCCTTAGAACAATCAATCATGCAATGTCTTTAGGTTCTTACATTCATCACCTCTTCTAAGGTATGACCTACTTGTCGTGATCCTCGTCAATCAGGCAGCTTTTGTTCCCCCTCTTATCTTTTAACCTTCTTTCTTACGTATTGATTACGTTATACAAGACTTGGTCCTCGACACTTACCTTTGGGGTAACCTTCTTCTTCTACCACCATTGAAATCACCTATACCAATTTTCCCACAACTCACTCACACATAACAGACCTAAACCCAAATCATGCCTAAAACCTACCAACTCATTCTCTTACCTCATCACATTCTTCCCTAGCTTATGGGAGAACTACATTGGCTTTGAGGTCCTTTTTCTTTGGGATTATGTAGGCGGTACTCCATGGGCATGGGGCCCTTGGAGGTTAGCTCACCACTCTCTATTCTAACCAATTCATCTTTCATTTTCCTAAATCACATTCTACCTTACTTCATTTCCTTTTTATATCAAAAATTGGAAATTAACCCAATGGAAAATTGCTTCACATTTTTATCATCATCAAAACATACATTTATTTTGATTACCATCTCCTTACCTCGTCATCTGCCGCCGTTGCCATGGTGGCATGTCTGCCGCTTACACCGATGGCTCCTCCCCATCCCTCTTCGACCTCTGCCATCACCAATCACTAATCTGCGCCTCCAACCAATCAACTCAACTAATCTAATCTTGTGGACTTGCCTCTCCACTACCAATCACCCACCATTCAGCTCACCCACTCACTTTTTGTTCCATTTAGACACTTTCCAACTTTCCCTCTCTCTCGTGTCATTTTCCTCTATTTTGCATGGGACAAATGATTCGAATAACACAATTTTTTTCTTTTTATAGCATCCCCGACCTAACCGACACCCGGTTTACCTTCACCAACATCGGTCATGTGCCCTACCTTACCGTGGATCGGTTATCGTCTACCGACATCGGTCACTCTCTCTTCCACATTGCCTAAAATTCACCCTATTAATCTTCTCGTGAATCTTTTTTTCCCTCACCCAACACTTACCCCGACCATTCACGTCACCTTCCCGACCTCATCATTTACTACCTAACCTCGTCTTATCTTTTAACCTTCTTTCTTACGTATTGATTACGTTATACAAGACTTGGTCCTCGACACTTACCTTTGGGTAACCTTCTTCTTCTACCACCATTGAAATCACCTATACCAATTTTCCCACAACTCACTCACACATAACAGACCTAAACCAAAACCATGCCTAAAACCTACCAACTCATTCTCTTACCTCATCACATTCTTCCCTAGCTTATGGGAGAACTACATTGGCCTGAGGTCCTTTTTTGCAGGGACTATGTAGGCAGCACTCCATGGGCATGGTGCCCTTGGAGGTTAGCTCGGCCACTCTCTATTCTAACCAATTCATCTTTCATTTTCCTAAATCACATTCTACCTTACTTCATTTCCTTTTTATATCAAAAATTGGAAATTAACCCAATGGAAAATTGCTTCACATTTTTATCATCATCAAACATACATTTATTTTGATTACCATCTCCTTACCTCATCATGCTTGCCGTTACCATGGTGGCATGTCTTGTCGCTTTATCGGTGGCCCGCCCGATCCCTCTTCGACCTTTGCCATCACCAATAGCTAACTATGCCTCCAACCAATCAAATCAACCAATCTAATCTCATGGACCTGCCTCTCCGCTACCAATCACCCGCCGTTCGGCTCACCCACTCAGATTTTTGTTCCGTTCAGACACTTTCCAACTTTCCCTCTCTCTCGTGTCATTTTCCTCTATTTTGCATAGGACAAATGATTCCGAATAACACAAAATTTTTCTTTTTTATAGCATCCCTAACCTAACCGACACCGATTTTACCTTCACCAACATTGGTCATGTGCCCTACCTTATCGTGATCAAGTTCTGATCTCCGGCATCAATCACTATCTCTTCCACATTGCCTAAAATTCACCCTATTAATCTTCCTGTCACTCTTTTTTTCCCTCACCCAACACTTACCCTGACCATTCACCTCACCTTCCTGACCTCATCATTTACTACCTAACCTCATCCTCATTTGGGGACTCATTATTTTACCCATACCTCGGCCCTACCCGTGCCGTGACCTAGATAATTTGGACCTGGAACATCGCTAGTGACCTTTGACCTCATGTGTTTACTATACCTTGCGGCAATGTTACCTATGTTGATTGACCCAATGACCTTACTTACCCCTTACCCTTCACGACCATTTATCCCGACCTAACCCTCGGTGTCTGGGACATACCTAAACGCTCCCGCACCTACCCCGCATCATGTTTCTGACCATATCCTATACCTTGATACCGGAATCACCTTAGCCTTGTTTGGATAAACCTATCACCCTTGAACAATGTAGAGTTTGCCTACTCTCCATCATGGTATTGTGCTTTGCATTTTATACGTGTGCGCGCGTTTGGTATTACTACCTTTGACCTTGACCCATTACCTAGATTACCCGAGTAGACCTTTTTCCACATTACCCCCACCGCCCACCTTCCTCTTCATCACATTTAGCTTTTAATTAAACCACTCTCCGCTTCTCGCCTTTTGCCTCGTCGGTTCCTAGTTTGAGAGGGATCACCTTCATCCATACAGGGCAACCACATCTTATTTTTTTCAACGTCGCTTACCAATACAAGATACATGAAAAAAGGGGCAAAATGTAGACACTAAAATTAGGTCACACTCCCTTTGGTCCTTCGTCAAATAAACACCTCGAACATACTCTCTTAGCCATGGCCCCCTTCTCCCCACTATAATATTAATTTAATTAATTAAATTAAATTAATTCATTATCCTCACCATATTTATTATTTAAATATCCTAATTGGGATAATACCCATATATCCACCTCACCTAGACACCTCATCTAGTCACCTCACCATAAGACCTATTCTTAGTAAGTTGCCATAACTAACTAAGACCTACCCAAACCTTAAAAACAATGCCTACATTCCTCTAACCATATTCCCACATGTTAGAAGGAAGCTTCCATTCTAATCAGTGGGCAAAATGAAATGAGATCCCGAGAAAATCAAGGGGATCTACCCGGTTTAGTAAACCTAGAAAATCCCGCCCTAACCGACGCCGGTTACCCTCGATTGCCACCGCTTAAGCTTTAACTATCGTCGATTTACCATTTAACTCCCAAAATGACCTTATTTTGAGGTTGGCACATTTCTGAGAGAGAGAGACATATTCGAGAACAAGTGACAAAACCAAAGCTGCATGCAAGTAGAACCAACATCCGTACAAGCATCAGGACATCCATAGCCAATACCTGAAGCAACCATGGAGCCATTTGTCTTCACGGGAGCATTTGGGGAAGTAACAACACTACATCAAGTTCATTCCATTTGATCACCCACCATTTCCAACTAGACGTCAAGCTCGTAGAAACAGTGAGTTTTGTTAACCTGCACTGATTCATTGTCATTTAAGCAAATCCTTTTACTTCTGTTGTTAGTTTCTACTCCCATTTCCATTCCCCACCATTTTACCTCCATGAAAACTTGACCATCTCTTTACCCACACCGTTGCATTGCCCATACCTAGACCTTAATCATTCCTGTGCATACCTCAGATCCATATGAACCTTGCCATTACCCTTACATCTTCATCCAATCTCGGATCTATCACCCACCAAATTTTATTAAGTTTCTGTACCCCAACCGTACCGACGCGTCGGTTAACCACAACCATCGCCGATCACCCATAACCATCGCTGGTTGACCTAGAACGACGTCGATCTCTCGTATCTTTACCGAAACCCAGATTAGAGCCTAAAACCACCACCAAATACCCTAAACTGTTTAGAACCCGACCTTGACCAAGACTAATACCTCGGCAGTGACCTTGACCTTCGATTCAATCATAGCCTAACCTTTGTTGTGATCAAATTTTATTATTGTAAATGAATGAGATACCTAAATAATTTTGACTATAGTAGGATTTACTTTATTTCTCGCATTAATTTTCTTTAAACAAAGGATTGACACCATCTGGAAGTATCACACTTCCCGGATCTAGCACACGCTAGGCATTCCACTGCGCATATATTGTTTAACTTTTATTTGGTGGTCTTGTGTTCCATTTCGGGGAGTTCCTCCAAGAAAAAGGAAGCGCTCATGATCAGCTATGGATTCGAAGTCATACGCGTGCAACAACCTACAACCAACATCTTAACGTATTCCTCCTAGCTCATTTGTTTCACAACATTCTTAGAAACGCTCTAGAATCATGCGAAACACATAGTTAGGAGAACCATGTGTAGTTTGTGATCCAAATGGATATTTAAGAGAAGAAAATCTCCTTAAATACCCTAGGAATGTCACAATATGAAAAATAGACTCCATGAGCTTTACGACGACTACAAGAACACAAAAACGAAACACATACATGAAAGTTGTTCTAGTAAATGTTGGGTCAAGTCCTGGATGAGAAAGGGTCAACCGGAAAATCATATTATGACATGGAAAAAGTGGCTTTGGGTGGAAAGGTGACAAATTGAGTTTGTGTTTGGGACCTCTAGTCTTCGACACTCGATTATAGTCATCTTCGTCAAAATGATCGAAAAATATTACCGATGGTGGGTCCTCGTGCCACCATGTGGCCTACCACCACAATGCCACTAGGGTGGTGAGTTGAACCAACTAGAGAAGTGAGTTACCCTGGGAGCTACTCGATCGAGCCATTCTGAAGTTAGACAAGGTGAGTTATGCACCTATCTCGATGAGTCAATGGGCAATCTGATATACACATATCTATGAGAAAAGTGAGGAATGTGGCCACAACCACATGTCACATGGGAGGTTAGAAGCCTTATAAAGGCTTATACTCTCCTATCCCCATAAATGTGGGATAAACATCCCATAAAAAATCCCCATGACTCGATGGTATGCGTGGCCAACTTGGTATAGTGGGTGATGGGGCATGTTGAATGCAAACGTGGCTAGGAAGACCAATACGAGTTCAATGAATGTGGGGACCATGGATGACATGACACAACGGTATGCGATCGAGGAAGTACGTAAAGGGTGGAAAACAGCACATGGCGGTTGGTGACAACGGCATGGGTACGTGGAACACCCACCATACAACATGACTATTAAAAAAAAACATGATGGGGAGTATGGGAGTCACCCCGCGACCTCCACCTACATTCGTACATGCCCAACCAACTCATCCACCGAGTTGGTTAGGGTATGAACCGTGGATACGGCATATAAACCCAATATGTGGTTGAGCCTAGGCTATAAAAGGAACTCTCCTCATTTAAAACACAAGCCTCTCTCATTCCAAAGTGAGCATGATGATGAGAATAAGAATAAAGGGAGATGGAGAATGTGAGGCCTTAGGAAATATAAAGGCCATTTTGGAGCAAATAAATAAAGGCATATATTATTTTATAGGCGATGATGAAGATGAAGCTCCTCTCTCCATTCAAGAATAATTCTCCAAGCCCGAGCTTAAGAGAACAAAAGGTGGAGGCCTTAAGAAGTTTGAAATATTTTTGTGGTAATATTTTAAAGAATATTATAAGTCCTATATTATAATATTATAAGTCTTTTGAAGGATACTTAGCACCATGCAATGGAGGTGTTGAGGTATTCATTATTATGAGAGTTATTATAACCTCACCGAAAACTATTACGAAGCACCTGGATTCTAACTTTGAAGCTATAGGGTATTTCATAATTGGAGATCCATAGGAGATCGAATTTGCTGCATAAGTTGGGGTTTTGTCACTCGGTGGTCATGGACGAAATTCTTGTTCTTCTAGCATCATTGGAAATCCGTTTCACTACATAAGTGGGGTATTGTTAATCAGTGGTCGTGGAGGAGGTTCTTGTTCTTTTAGCCTCGGTTTATTATAGTTTCAATTGTGATTTTGTATTAGAGTTACAATTTAGAAGTGGATAATAAATCGGTTTAATATTTTGAACCCTGGAGATGTAGGAATTTTGCCAAACTCTATTATCAACCCTTTTACAGTGTGGTTTTAATTCTTGCATTGCATTTGATTTAAATTTGATTTTAACGGGGTAATTCAATAAAATAATTAATTACCTATAAGGGTCCGTGGTCAAGGAAAAAAATTATTGACCAATTTTATGGATCATTTTTGGCATTAGAGTAGGTGATTACGCTTGAAAACTTGCTAATCTATGAGAAATTTGATATCAAGAAATGGGATTTTGTTTACGGTAGCAATGAGACAGACATATACTAGTTCACACTATAGCCAAGAAAAGGATTCCCAATTTAAGAAACATTTACACTCATGGAAGCATAGAAGCGTAAGCAAGAGCTACAAGACATGTTTGAGCCTCTCGGCGATGAATTTGGGAATTATTGTATTGATATATTTTCAATTGTAAATCCCTCTTGCAAGGGAAATTTTTTGTTTTAATATATCAAATTTTATTATTGAATAAGCTATCTAGGCACAACAAGAAACCAATGTCATACTTTGCGGTGATCATGCGGAAAATGACAGGGGATCGAAGTCACAAGTAGGCACTATGTGACAGGTTTATCATTCTTAGTGTTTTCTTTCAACATTGGTAATCCAAGATCTATATGAAGTCCTCAAAGACCATACAAAGATTAGTCATCCCATTTTTGAAACAACATGGTGCAACATAAGGCGATGAACCCGAGTGCCACAGTCACAGAGATTGAACCAAATGTCTAATTGGAGAAGTAGTAGTTCGAGACTATGGTATTAGATGTAGAGATCTCTTCATAGAAAGTGACAAGGTTCATGATCTAAGAGCGGAAAGCGAAGATTTTTGGGAAAAAAGGCCTTCCCAGTGGGGAGGTGTGATCTAGAGGACATTTTGAAGAACATAAGTTCCCTAAATTCCCGAGAACATCACATTATGGAAATAGACTTTGTGATATTTCTGATGACTACAAGAATGCTTAAAATGGAGCCTGTACATTAAATTTGTGGCTTGTCAAAGTTGGGTCGAGTCCTGGATGAGACATGGTCAACTGACAAGTCACATTACGACGTGGAAAAAGTGGATTCAAGTGGAAAGGTGACAAATTGAGTTTGTGTTTTGGACCTCCAATTTTCGACACTCGATTATAGTCATATTCATCAAAAAATATTACCATGTGGTGGGTCCTCAAGCCACCACGTGGCCTACCACCATAATGCCACAAGTGTGACGAGTTGAACCAACTCAATAGGTGAGTTACGTGATGAGCTACTAGACCAATCCAGTGATGAGTTAGATAGGGCAAGTTGTGCACGCAGCTCGACGAGTTAATGGGTGAGCTAATATACATATATCTCTCGAGAAAAAGTGAGGAATGTGGCCGTAGCCACATGTTACATGGGTGGTTAGAATCCTTATAAAGGTTTATCCTCTCATATCCCCATGAATGTGGGATAAAATTCCACAACAAATCCCCACAACTTGGTAACATGCATGGCTAGCTTGGTAGAGTGGGTGATGTGACACGTTGGATGTGGACATGGCTAGGAGGACCGATATGAGCTCATTGAACGTGGGTGGGGGTCATGGCGATGTGGCACAATGGTACATGATCGAGGAAGAATGTGGAGGGGTAAAAGATGGCATGAAAACATCGAAAATGGGCATGTGGCGGTCAACGATAGTGGCAAGGGTACGTGGCACACCCACCACACAATGTGGCAGTTAAATCAAAACATAACGGGGGTGTGGGAGTCGACCCCGCGACCTCCCCCTACATTTGGACAGACCCAACCAAATCGACCAACGAGTTGGTTGGGGTATAAACTAGTGGAAAAGGAATATAATCCTGGTATGCAGCCGATCCTAGCCTACAAAAGGCCCTCTCCCTACTCATTTCAAACATAATCCTATCTCATTCCAAAGTGAGCCTGAGGAGGAAAAGAAGAATAAAGGGAGATGGAGAATGTGAGGGCTTAGGAAATATAAAGACCATTTTAGAGCAAATAAATGGAGGCCTATATTATTTTATTGGTGACATCGAAGATGAAGCTCTTCTTTCAATTCAAAAATTAATTATCCAAGCCTGAAATTAACAAAATTTACAAAAAAGTGTTAGGTTGTGGAGCCTATTTTCATGTGTGAAAGTGTTGAAGATTGTACACTAAGAGTACTGTACACTTTTCATGTATTCTCATTTGGGTTCCTCGAAAAATGCACCCGACATATCGGGAAATGTGCTTTTCTCATATGGGCGAGTTTTTTGACCCATAGGTTTATGGGACGGTTTTGCCCATGGTTTTGATACCCACGGTTTTGTAAAACTACTTAAGCAGTTGTCTATTTATATGGTCTTATGCATATGATAGATGTACAAGCAAATGTATTGCAGATGTGTTTTGAATTTGGCTGTGAATTCTGTAGAGTTTGTTGAGCATAGCTCCAAACGGATCTGGGTATTGTATTGAGAGAGCGGTGGCTTGTAATAAAATTTGAGCAAGTGATTCTTGGTGGACGTAGCCCAAATTGGGTGAACCACGTTAAATACTGTCTCTTTGTGTTGTGTTATTTTATTCTGTAATTTTATTTGAGATCTGTAATAATTTCTGCATATTAGTTTCTACTGTTGCGATTCTGTGAGGGATTATTCCACATATTTTATCCCTTATTTCCTAACAATTGGTATCAGAGCCTGGTTTGGTTTGCTGAAGTGTTGAATCGCAGGGAAATTTTTTAGCTTGAGTGGGAGCTATGGCAGATGAAGGAAGATCTAGGGTTGATAAATTCAACGGGCAAAATTTCAGTCTTTGGAAGATGCAGATGGAAGATTACCTTTATCAAAAGGATCTTTATACTCCGTTGTCTGAGAAGGTGAACAAACCCTCAAGTATGACAGATGCGGAATGGGATTTGTTGGATCGGAAGGCACTTGGAACGATCCGGCTGAGTCTTGCATCTTCGGTATTATTTAATGTTTCAAAGGAAAAGACTACAAAAGATCTAATGGATGCATTAGGGAAGTTGTATGAAAAACCCTCTGCCTCTAATAAGATATTTTTAATGAAAAAGTTGTTTAATATGAAGATGTCTGAGAATAGTTTAGTAGCAGATCATTTAAATGATTTCAATACGGTAGTGAATATGCTAGCTTGATTCTGATAGAATTTGATGAAGAAGTTAGGGCTTTATTAATTCTATGCTCTTTACCTGAGAGTTGGAATAGCCTGGTAATGGCGGTAAGTAACTCGGTTCCAGCTAACTCGAAGTTGAAGTTTGAGGATGTTGTAGGGGTGATTCTAAGCGAGGAAATGCGAAGAAAAAGCTCTAGGGAATCTTCTACTTCAGGGAATGCTTTGACAGTGGAAACTAGAGGGAGACGAGAAGAATAGAAACCGTGGAAAATCAAAAGATCGGGCAAGGTCAAAATCCAAGAACAAGATTGTATCTTTGGAATTGTGGAAAGCTTTGGGCATGCAAAGAAGGACTTTGTTGGGAGCTTCGGGATAAGAAGAAACAACAAGAAGAAAACAAGGAGGAAAATGTGGCAACGGGTAATGTATGTCAGGATGCTTTGATTCTTTCTTTGCACAATATTACTTGAATCTTGGGTTTTAGATTCGGGGCTTCTTTCCATGCTTCTCCACATAGGCATTATTTTGTTGATTATGTTCAAGGAGATTTTGGGCATGTTTTCTTGGTGATGATGAGCCTTGCAGGCATAGTTGGAAAAGGTTACATTCGGTTAAGATGTAGAATGGGAATACTTGGCTATTGAAGGATGTCAGACATGTGCCTACATTAAGATGAAATTTGATATCGGCGGGGGCGGTTGGGAAGTGATGGTTGTCTTGTGATATTTACACAGAGAGACTCTTGGAAGGTTACCAAGGGTGCTCTTGTGGTGGCGAGAGGTAAGAAGGTTGGAACCTTGTATTTAACCAGATAGTACTAATGATTGTAATCTTGTGGCTTGGATGCGAGATACAACATTATGGCACTATAGGCTCGGTCATATGAGCCATAAGGGCATGAACATCATAAAGAAGAATTTGCTGGATATACGAAAACAGGTTTGATTTACGTGAGAAGCTGCATATATGGGAAACAGAAGCGAGTAAGGTTTCTCAAGGTTGGACCTACAAAGAAAGAGAGTAAGTTAGAGTGGTGCATTCTGATGTGTGGGGGCCAGCTCAGGTATCATCTCTTGGGGGTTCAAGTTATTATGTTACTTTTATTGATGATGCAACAAGGAAAGTTTGGGTTTATTGTATTAGAAACAAATCTGATGTATTTGACACTTTTGTTAAATGGAAAGCCTTGGTAGAGAATGAAACAGTCTTAAGCTAAAATGTCTCGGGTCGGATAATGGAGGGAGTATTGCAGCAATGAATTTGATGATTCTTGTTCTAAGAATGGAATCCATGAGGAAAAAGATGGTTCGGGAACTCCATGGCAGAGAATGGGGTATCAGAAAGGATGAACAGAACAATAATGGAACGTGTTAGGAGCATGAGGTTACATGCAGGACTGCCTCTTTCTTTTTGGGCAGAAGCGGTGAGCACAACTGTGTACTTGATAAATAGAGGACCCTCAAGTGCCTTGGATGGAGGCATACCTGAGGAGGCTTGGTATGGTAAGAAAGTTGATTATTCATTTCTTAGAGTCTTTGGATGTGAGGTGTTTGTTCACATAGACAAGGATGATAGGACTAAGCTAGAGGCTAAATTAGAAAAATGTACTTTCATTGGTTATGGTGGTGATGACTTTGGATATAAATGTTGGAGTATTAAGGACAAGAAAATCATTCGATCTAGGGATGTGGTCTTTAATGAGAAAGTCATGTATATAAGCGATTGATTGCGGGAAAACATGGAAGAATCCAAGAAAGAATATGCAGTGGTAGAGGATCTTCCAGATGGGAAAGTGACACATGAATTAGTTTAGGAACCCCCTCAACAGGAACCCCAAACTCCTATATTGAGGAGGTCTTCTAGGGTAAGAAGAGAACCTGAACGTTTTTCTCCTTCTCTTTATTATTTATTACTCAGCGATAGTGGAGAGCCGAGAGCTTTGATGAAGCAATGCGGGTAGATGCCGGAAGAAGTGGGAGCAAGCCATGGATGAGGAGCATAAGTCTCTCATGGAGAACCGGACATGGGATTTGGTGAAGCTACCGAGAAGGCAAAAGAGCATTGCGAACAAGTGGGTGTTTAGAGTTAAAGATGAAGAAGAGGAAAGAAAAGATATAAGGCCCGGTTGGTGGTCAAGGGTTTGCACGAAAAAAGGTATAGATTTTGATGAGATTTTTTTCTCTGTAGTAAAAATGACTTCTATCGAAGCTGTTCTTGGAATAGTGGCGGCAAAAGACTTGCACTTAGAACAGTTAGATGTAAAGACTGCATTTCTCCATGGTGATTTGGAGGAGGAGCTATATATGCAACAGCCAGAAGGATATGAAGTCAAAGGTAAAGAGGAGATGGTGTGCAAAAGCGAAGAAGAAGAGCTTGTATGGCACAAACAAGCTCCACGTCAATGGTATAAGAAGTTTGATAGCTTCATGATGGAGCAAGGTTATATTAGATGTCATTCTGACCATTGTGTGTATACAAAGAAATTTGAGGATGGAAGTTATATTATCCTGTGTTTGTATGTTGATGACATGTTGGTTGCAGGTAAAAACATGCAGGAAATAAAAGTACTCAAGAAGCAGCTAAGTGAATCATTTGCTATGAAGGATTTGGGTGCAGCCAAACAAATCCTTGGTATGAGGATATCTCGGGATAGGAAGGAACGGAAGCTAACTTTATCTCAGGAAGAGTACATTAAGAAGGTCTTGGAGAGGTTTAATATGTAGGATGCTAAACCGGTTGGGACTCCTTTGGCAAGCCATTTCAAGTTATCAAAGGAGCAGTGTCCCAAGACGAGCGGGAAAGAAACCGAGATGTCAGGTACCTTACTCATCAGCGGTTGGCGAGTTTGATGTATGCTATGGTGTGCACTAGGCACGATATTGCCCATGCGGTGGGAGGCTGTGAGTAGATTTATGAGTGATCCAGTAAAGAGCATTGTGGCGCAAAGTAAAGTGGATCCTTCGGTATTTGAGAGGGACCATGGGGACAGTTTTGTGCTTACTGATGGATCAAACACCACTTTACGTGGTTATGTAGATTCAGATATGGCTGGAGATGTAGACAGCAGGAGGAGCACGACAGGTTATATTTACACTGTAGGTGGGACAGCAGTGAGTTGGATTTCACGACTACAAAAGCTGGTGGCTTTGTCAACCACGGAGGTTGAGTATGTTGCTGCCACAGAGGCAAGCAAGAAAAGAGATGATTTGGTTACAACAATTGCTTGAGGAGTTGGGGCATAAGCAGGAGGAATGTAAGCTGCATAGTGATAGTCAGAGTGCTATACACCTAGCTAAGAACTCTGCTTTCCACTCTAGGACAAAGCATATACAGTTAAGGTACCATTTCATCAGGACAGCTTTGGAGGAAGAGAAGTTGAAGTTGGAGAAGATTCATACCAGTCAGAATCCTGCAGACATGATGACCAAGGTGGTCACAAGGGAAAAACTAAAGTTGTGTTCAGCTTTGGTTGGTCTTCACAGAAACTAGTGAAGGGTTGAGAAGCTTGCTCAGAGGAAAACTAGTCTCCAAGTGGGAGATTGTTAGGTTGTGGAGCCTATTTTCATGTGTGAAAGTGTTGAAGACTGTACACTAAGAGTACTATACACTTTTCATGTATCCTCGCTGGGGTTCAGGGGCGGGTGCAGCCCCCGAATTTTTTTTTTTTTAGGCGTAAAATTTTTGGCCTCGAAAAATGCACCCGACATATCGGGAAACGTGCTTTTCTCATATGGGTGAGTTTTTTGACCCATAGGTTTATGGGACGGGTTTTGCCCATGGTTTTGATACCCATGGTTTTGTAAAACTACTTAAGTAGTTGTCTATTTATATGGTCTTATGCATATGATAGATGTACAAGCAAATGTATTGCAGATGTGTTTTGAATTCGGCTGTGAATTCTGTAGAGTTTGTTGAGCATAGCTCCAAACGGATTTGGGTATTGTATTGAGAGAGCGGTGGCTTGTAATAAAATCTGAGCAAGTGATTCTTGGTGGACGTAGCCCAAATTGGGTGAACCACGTTAAATCTTTGTCTCTTTGTGTTGTGTTATTTTATTACTGCAATTTTATTTGAGATTTGTAATAATTTACGCATATTAGTTTCTCTGTATGCGATTCTCGCTAGGGATTATTCCACATATTTTATCCCTTATTTCCTAACAAAAAGAATCATAACTCATACTTTCTATCCTTTCCAAACTTGGTCTCGACTATTCTATTTTTGTCTCTACCTTCCATGCAACAAAAGGGAACTTAGTGCAAGTTAGACTATGCACTCCTTTGATGAGTTTATTGCTGATTTGACTAGGGAAAAGGATAACCTAATTTAGATGACTACTCTAAAATCCACAAAATCCCATGCTCTCATTGTTGGTCATGAAAAACCGAAAGGATTCAAAAGAGAAGAAACAAAACAAAAAGGATCAATCCATCACTAAATCCAACTCTTCCACTTCCTCTTCTAGTTCTAAACCTCTTAAAGAATGGGTCAAATTTGGGTACTTGTAATGGTAGACATGATGAAGAAAAATGTTTGAAGAAGAAGATTGACCTCCTCACAAGTCTTCTTGAGAAGAACAACATAGGATTTCTCGAGTCTCTCAAGCCATCTTCATCATCAATTCATGAATGTTCTAATGAAAAATATAATGGAAAGGGAAAATTGAAAGAAAAAGAAAAAGAATCAAGGAGAAAAAAAAGGGAAGAGATTTAGTTGCAGTTGTGTTACCTACTCCTACATGGGTTATTGATTTAGGTGCATCTCATCATATGGCCTCATTAGACATAGAGTTTGCTTCATTAGAGCCATGTGACATGTTTTCTATTCGGCTTGGTGATGACACTTCTACACCAATTTTTGGGAGAGGGTCTATTGAAGTGAATGGTGTAACTTTCAATAATGTGCTTAGTATTCCTTCACTTACAACTAATATCCTTCCAATTTATCAGATCACTCACCTTGGACAGGGCATGCGTGTTGAGTTCACTTCGGATTATGTTTATGTTAGAGTGCTACACAGTGATATTGTTAGGAATATGTCTAGTGCTCACATATTCAATATTTAACACAGAAAATATTTTGGTTATATTATTATCATATATTATTTCTACAATAATATATTAGTATAAGTTAGTTGTGCACTGTAAAAGCTATTAACATGTTATTTGGTTGTATGACTTCTGAGTTTGTAGGAAGTTGGTTTTCTATTCCTGTGGCTATATAATAGCCTTTGTGTTTGGTATGAATATAATAAATAACATTATTATATGCTCGAAAAAATATTATTTGGCATCAAAGCGAGTATGGAGACATGAGAGGTTGTAGAGGAGAAAATCCATTCCACTTTTTGGCTACTCCGATTGATGAATATGAATTCTTATGGAATTGTTTTATAGAATAAATTATTTCGTGTTAGATGTAGGATCCTGATTAGATATGCTCTCATATGTATTTAATCTTCAAAGGTTGTGTATGGTTGAAGATTTGAAGAAAACAATTTTAAAATAAAATATAGAAGATACATCTCACTTCCTACTAGTGCCTCTGATTGACATAATTGATTCTTCCAAGCTCATTATAACCGCATTATTGGGTTTGCTAGTGTGAATGAATTCATTATACGAGATGTCTCCATATGCTGATGTGACACACGAATAAAAATGATAGAAATAATAGAATAAAATAAAGATCTTCAAATTTGATCCGATCCACATCTAGTTTACCTCCTAGTTGCTCATGTTCTGCTTCACATCTATTTTAATTGATAACGCCATTGTTTCAAGCCCAAGGCATGGGGATTTAAAATCCATGATCAGTCTATTAGTGCATATATCAAAGGTATATGTGTCATTTACATTTGGCATTGACAAAGATATTTTACATTTGGCTTGGGATCTATTTTCATCGGATACTTCGCCATGGTGTCATCATTTGACGTATTTCGTTTTGCGCTTTAGCGTCTTTTGAAGTTTCTTCCGAGAAGAAAAGGAGTCTTTGTGCTTTTTATATCATATTCATTCATGAAATTGGTTTTGTCGAGTTCTATGCCTTTTACGTTTTCTCTAGCTAACCGACAAGTATCTAACTTCCATGCGTGTAGATTCACATGTATATTTATCTTCAAATTGATCTTCCCTTCAAGTATACTTGAAATCATTGTCTTCTCTAATCGTGGTAAAGCACAAATCATATTTTTACCCACCATATGGTCCACATGGTATTTCAAAATTTATTTCTTTTTATTAGGTTTAATCTTGTTATTGTGTTGTTATTACTTTTTTAGAGTTTTAGGTTATTTTTCAGTCATTAGTGTCACTTAACTTGCTTCTAATTTGTAGTCAAGTATTTAAATGTCTTTAAGATTAGTTTGTCTCATAGTTTATTTAGGTTTTGAAAAGGGATGAGTCCATATTACTAAGTAAAGGCCTTAATATTTGTGTGTCTAAGGCTTCAAGTCATTATTTAAGTCATAGAAGTTTATTAATTCGATTATTATATATAGTGGTCCATTTAAATAAATTTGAGAATATTCATTTCACATCTATGAAAATGCCATTGTCAAAGTTAAGTGTTTTAAAAGTCAAATATGTGATTTTAGGTTTTTCTTGTCATGTTGTGGTCATATCGTGGTGTCAAGAGTCTCAAAAGAGATAAAAAATTAAAAAAATTGTCTTATGGACACATTTTCGGTGTTACTTGACGTCCAGAAAAATAAAGCGTTTCACATTGTGGGAGGGAAGAAAATAATAATCACAATGTGGATACAATTAAGTGACATGAACACATTTCTTTGAGTAAGCAACACATCTACTTTGGAGGATGGAGGAAACAGAGGCAGGAGGATAATCAATGTCCTTGAGTTCATCACTACCTCAAAGGCCGCAAACTACTTTAGTGACACCTTTTGTTGTGTGTGATGAATAAGAATATATGAGCATCCATGTTCCTGTGTGTAGTACAATATTTGTGTTTCCCATGTGATGATGCGAGATATTTGTACCATTGATACTATAACAAGAAGTGCTATTGATTGGATTGACTTGATGGTTGATGTGAATTGGTTAATGGGTCCCAATACATGTATTCACTGGATATGTTGATGATGTAGTTTCCACAGATTAGTGTTAAGGATCGAGACCATGTGTAGGATACGGAGCAACATCTGCTTGGTTGAACATGGTGTTTTCCCCATGCTTGCACTAAGGGGGAATGTTTGGAATATGTCTAGTGCTCACATATTCAATATTTACCATAGGTAAATATTTAGGTTATATTGTTATCATATATTGTTTCTACAAAAATATATTAGTATAGGTTGGTTGTTCTCATAAAGCTATTAATGGGTTATTTGGTTGTATGAATTCCGAGTTTGTAGGAAGTTGGTTTTCTATTCTTATGACTATATAATAACCTTTTTATTTGGAATGAATATAATGCATAAAATTATTATATGTTCAAACCAAATTATTAGATACTATCATTGCAGTTGGTACAATTGATCATCACACTCAGCTTTACTCCTTTTCTCACTTTGTTCCTCCTTGATTCTTCATTTGACTCACCTGGACTTGATGATATTTTTGAGCCCACTTCTGATGATGATGAATTATCTTCTAGCATAGTTGATTTCCATAGTGATGGGGACCCACCTCCACCATCCACTTATCACCTACCACATCTCGAGGAGTTATTTCTTGATCCACCTACTTCTAGTCCACTACAAAATTTTTAGGGAGTAGACACTATGATTTAAGACACATCGAACATTGGACACTCTTCTATATAATATCAAGACATTCCACCTTCCTTCTTCATTTTGCTTTGGATTCACCATCCCTTCATGGAGTAGTTGGAACTTCTACCTCACATATGGAGCGTCATCACTTGGATGGGAACAACTCCTTATCACTTCAAGGATCTTCTTCTTCTTCACTTGGTCTAGTGTGGCTTGTGACGGGTTCTACTTGGGAGGATGCATAACACTTCTTCTTCTCTTCTTATTATTATATAAAGATTGAAAATTGTACATGGGTACCTTATCAGGCCTTTAGTTATTAGGACACATTTGACACATCTTTCTTAGTTGTTTAGGGAGTCTTCTATCTCTTGTAAGTGGATGTTTTTCCCATGGGTTTTCCTCCACTACTTGAGATCCTTATTGTACATGGGTACCTCATTAGGCGTAGTGGACAAATGATATTTGTGTTTTTTTACCTTGCCTCATCCTAAGTTACAATGAAGGGAGGGTGTTAGTGTGAGTGGTATTTTTCATCTTTTATTTATTAATTAGGTGAATTACCACCTCGGTAGGTGAGTCATCTCACTTAGGTGAGATCATAGGTCATTAGGTTTCCTAAGAGTTATGATAGATTCTGTCATAAAACCTATCATATGTGTTAGTGTGCGTCATACAGGAGTTAAATTTCATTTCTAGAAAGTAAATCGTCTTCTCCATTATGGAGGTATGACGGGTCATGCATGGGAGTTACACAACACTCCTATTTGTACCTTTTCTTTTTGATATATGAGAATTCTATAATTTTTTTCTTATGCATGCATAATTTCTTATGGTTGAACTCTTGCTTTGATCTTGGAGCTACTTCAATTCTTGGTTCGATTAAAAATTCTTGATTTGCATGATTCCTTCTAGATCCTTGTACTTCCTCACTCTCTTAGACTCTATATAGACATAAGAACCTATAAAGTACCTTCTAAATTGTTCTCATTTTCCATTGTGCATCCTCGGGATCATCACCTAGAATTGTTACCATACCACTAACAATTGTAGGATGTAATACACATCCTCTAGAGTCACCTGTCATCTCTCTCATAGTGAGCCAAAAGGTTCATGTGTCAATAAAAAATATCTCACAAAGCATTGTGATCAAGTGCATATTCTGGGGAATCTCCCCCAATTCGGTCACATGTTGTAGATCAACCCACTCTAAAAAATCCCACTCATCCTTCTCTAGGCACAATCCCAAGAGAGTGGTTAAATGTCTCCCACATAGAACTCCCAAGAATGAACATCCTTTTGCATAATACAAACAAAAAACAAAGCTACATATTATTTTATCATCCAAGCAAAAATTTCCTACAAACAACTAAACAAATTTACATATATAAAACAAAATTGTCTAATAGAAAGGGCACTATTACATGGTACTAGACATTAACATTTGGAATTAGATGGTATCATCCCGGGATGTAATTGGCCCCATCGACCCTGTCCAGGTCGAAACACGTAGATTTAAAAAAAATGAAAACTTACTAAAAATGCCAAAACTCCTATACTACGACCTATTCGAGCCTAAAAAGCACCACTTACTAGACGATCTTTCATCTAGGTTTATATAGCCTCCATGAATCTCTCGAATCTCATCCGGGTAACCTCTTGTACATGTGGCATGGTCACAACCTAAAGCTCAAATCACTATCACTCGATTCCTATTGCACGACAAAATCCCTAATTTTTTATATCTCCTCCTACGAAAACTAATATGTCGACATGTTTCGGTCCCCATCTTGAGCCTCATTTATCCTTTTTTGACATCATCAACGACGTTAGGATTATATTTTCTATATCTACCGCATTGTGCATTCACTTATACACATATCTACACTTTATTACACATTTTTATTACGACTCTCTCATATTTATCTATCATATTATACACATATTTTATTCATATCCGACCCATCTTCCTATTTTATTACGGATCATGGTTCAATGGTTCTCCTCTCACCCTATCCTCGAAAGGGGGAAAACATTTGGGTCATCCCATCACCCCTCCCCGGTGAAAACCAAGCAAACATTCACTTTGACACATGTAATCACACTATATACCACTAATCTATAATGGAACAAAATTCAAATCCTACAAAGTCGTCACTTAAAACCGAAAGTATCGATTTATTCCAAGCACGACAATATCTTTGATTCTCGATTACTATAAAAACCACTCTTAAATGACCTGATATGGGGCAATTCAATATTTTAAAACAAATTTAAATAAATCAAATTCAATGAAATAATATTGTCCATCGTTATACATTGTTTCTAATTCTATTTCTATGATATCATCTTTTCTCCTAGATAACCTAACTTAGGAGCCAATCCATGTTTTTTAATCAAGCATTTTTATATTTGACATTTTTACACCATTATGCCATAAAGTGGGGGTAGTGAGACGTCATTACTGCTCCTATAAACTTTACGAGGGTTTTGTGACTAGTAAGGAAGGTAACAAATGGTTCATTTTCATTTATAGTGGTGGAACTAAACACCTGAGAATCAACACGTGACTCCTAGATGCACGTGACCTCTCGAGGTCGTCTTTGGGAGAGTTGGAATGAAATGGATGGGGTGGTAGTAGGATGGGTAAATATAATGTAAATGGAATAGGTGGAAGTGATAACAAGAAATCAAGGAAACCTAATGTTCTCAATTGGAAAAATGGGTATTTTCTCGTTGAAAACAATAAATTCTCATTTCACTTGCTCGGGGGTAATGCTACAATCAAGGATGATCCCCATACACAAGTCATGGTCAATATCGGTGGAACTGAATAAGACTCTACTTGGTTGTGGAACATAGGGGAACTGTCCTTCATCGTCTATGAAATCCTCTCCGAAGAGGGTCATGAACATATAACAAACGATGGGTTAAGGAAAAATATAATATCTACTGGATGGTTTCTTTGAGAACTCCTTGGTAGTGTCTACCTCGTCATTCAAAGAAATGAGCTGGTGAATGATATTAGGTGGGACCGAGGTAGTCTGGAAGATAAGATGATGTAAACCTTGGTCAATGTCTATCGGAAAGTATCTATATTTTGTTGTGTACGCTTGGTCACGAGACTCTACATCTTGGTTGTCATGGACCCTAAATGGTCATGTGGGCACAAAATAAACAACTAAAGAAATGAACAAAACGTAAGAAGCCAAAGTGGACTAAAGTTAAAATTGGGAAGCCTAGGCCACTATGGAAACATGGGAGTTTCATTCAGTCTAGATCTAATTAATCTAAATTCCTACCTTTAAATAAACAAAGCAAACAAATTTAAATTAAACAAAGTTGATTGATTTCCCCTTTAATTTAATTAAATATGATTGCATCTATTTAATCAAAGAAGCACAAAAATAAACTAACTAATTTATTTTTGGTATTTTTGAAGAAGATTTTAAATGCAGACAAGTGAAATAAATCTAAATTACTTCTAAGCTATGTTTTTGGATTTTATTTTTTACTGGAAATAAAATAAAAAAACCTACAAACAAAGGAAATTACTTCTAAATTAAATCAAATATACTTCTATGCTAAAATAAAATAAACAGGGAATAACTGGATGTGGTTATTCCTTTGTTGCTGAAAGTGAAGCTTAATCTAATTAAACACATATATTTTTCAATTTATAATTGTGGATTACCTATTTCTTCTAATTATCTCACCTCAAAATCATGGGAAGAAATAAAGCTTCTCAGAAGAAATTTCTTCTTCCCCTAAGACTTCCCCAGTAAAACAATGGATTATACGGAAAACTAATTGTGAATAAATACAAAAGAAGAACAAACACAAAAGCTTACTCAGTTGATTTCCCCTACAGATCCACATGGATAAGTAGGAGAAAGTGTTATCTAAAATTTACCCCAAGGTGAATTTCAATAACTTGCATAATTTCTTTAAACTTGAATATGAAGAAATGGTGAAAACACAAAAAAATGGATTTTGGAGGCACCCCTTTCTTTTCTCTAACTTCCCTATTCAAGAAAAATCTAAGGAGTTAGTGAAAATTTGCTAAAATTTTAGAGAAATGGGGAAAAGGCCTATTTTATTGTATTGTGGGTTTGGGGGCTGCGGGTGGAACAACTGCGGATGGAACTAGGGTTCCTTGTCCTTGACTTGGGTCCGAAATGATAAGGAAATAATGATTCATGGATAAATCAGGTCCCGATGGCCCAGGTGGCATAAGTTCCATTGGGCCACAAGTTCCTCGAAAAGATGATTTACCCAATTTGCAAAGGAAGGGAAACAAATTCAATGGATTGCCGAAAAGCGCGTGTTCGCAGCTTCGGCGGTCCAGATTCCATCGGGCCACAAGTTCCCCAAATTTTATTTTACCCAATTTGCAAAGGAATGGAAGTAGATTCAATGTATTGTGGAAAAGGTGGAAGTTCGGGGCCCGGGCGGTCCAAGTACTATAGGGACATGAGTTCCCCACAAAGGTAAAATTTCCGCACATCAAGGAGACAAAGTGCATTGTGGATGAAGCGAAGTTTGAAGGCCTAAGTGACCATTGTACCCCAGTGCCATGAGTTATCCAAAAACCACAATACCTACATATCAAAGTGAAGGGGGTAAAAAGCCAATGTAATGTGGATTGTGAGAGCCCGCGTGGAACACCCACCCCTCGAACTTCAAATAGGCATAACTTTTGATTTGGAGCTCCGATTTTGACAAAGTTGGACTTTTCAGAAAGCTCTCAACATATTCTATGCCAGAAAAGTTGGATTTATTATTTTTAGTAAGGCTAGGTTGGTGAAAATATAATAAACATATTGTTATCAAATTTCCTCCACCGCCCGCTGAAATTAGATAACAAGCAAATTCTTGTTGGTTAATCAAGATAGCTCTGAGAGTCTCAGAGAAAATGTAAAAAGAGTCAAGCCCTCAACAATATAAGAAAAGACTTAGCCAAATCATGATGAAAAGGTGAAGCCTCGGAACAATTCCCATTATAAACTCAAATAAAGTAGAAGAGCCGTGGAGAGTGCCACTTGTTGGCCCGACGCAATTTCAAAAACCGAAAGGGAGGAAACAAATCCCAAAACCCCGTGGGACTTCCACATGGAGTCAATAATAAAGGGCCCACCAAGGAAAGGCTCCACATATTAATAAACAATGATTCCTAAGGAGAGATAGAAGAGATACGAAAATCACCATGTGCTGGCCCAATAATATTTCAAAAGAGGTAAGGAAAATGGGAACCGTGGAGATGCACATGGCCTCTACAAAAATCTCGACACGAATGGGAGCCAAACCCGAAGTAGGTTGTAAAGAATGACGGTAGGTTAATGCCACGTATGGGCGGTAATGGAACTCATCCAGAACTTTTAAATGATCAAACCTTTTAAAAGTGGAGGGTAAAGAAGTTATTAACTTGTCACTTCAGCGAAAGAGTTAATGCATAGTTCTGTGTAAAGGAAGCTAACCCGTAGAAACTCAAAAGGTTCACCTACACTTAGGAGGCCATTTCTAAATAGAATAGCACAAAAATAGGTTCCGTTCGAACCATTACCCATAATACGATGTGTGAAAATCTAGAAATTCGGATATGTAATAAAGATCTGAGGGTGCATTCCTTAAAAGGTGATCCCACTTCAAGGAAGGCGGTTACAAAGTAGTTGAGAATGTGATAAATGAGTATGGCTCTCATTCCTTAAATGAAATATCATGGGGCAGTGTGAGAAAGATTTTGCCAATCTATTTCTATCACTTCATCTCATTTATTACAGGGGCGGTGATTGAAAATCCTAGTTCCAGAATTTATCTCTTCTCTTCTTCTCGTTCTATATATTGTAATATGCGGGGTTCATAAAAATATCTCTGGTGAGTTAGCCATGCTTCTTCTCTGCTCTTGTTTCTTCCCTGCTAGGGGGATGAGCTTGGATCCCAAGCCTTCTTATTGATGCTTTGTAATGGCATTCTTACCTCCTACTTACTGATTTTTATACTATGCATAATTTTAGAGTAATATAATATGTATTATGATGCATTTCATCCATCCTTTGCATGCTTTATCATCTCTAATAGCCTTTATTTTGTTGTTGGTATACTATGCATATTTCTAATGTTCACTATGGGTTTCAGAAGATGTGCTTAATGGGTTTGAAGTGGTGTTTTGTGTGAATCTATCTCTGGCCTATGGTGTACTTCGTCCACCCTTTTCATTGCTCACCTTTTCCCCATTTCGGGAAGTTGGATTCTTGATTAACTTCTCCCCTTTTTCTGGTGCATTACTTCTGTTAGTTTTGTGCTATGTTTGATTTTTATTTTACCCTCATCTCACCCCATAGAGAAGATCTAACTTCTTTAAAATATAGAGGTTACCTTAGGGTGCACATCCCACTAACCTAAGGTATCTAACAAATCTGTTGGTTCATTTGCAAGGATAATTGTCAACAATTTTCCTTGCATGCTGTGGGACAGTTCGAAGCATCCTGTCATTTCATTTCATCAATTTGGTGTGTTCTTGGTGAAATTCAGCCTATGGAGGCACATACAAAGCACATCTGGTGACTCCACGTGGTCCAAACGGCCCATTCTAGAAATTTGTATACCTTTCTTTCATCCATCTCTATTCATCTTTATTTCCATGTCTCCCATCTTCTTTCATTCTATGAAGTTATGCAATCATGAATTCATTCCCACAATGGAATTCACACTTGCAGTAGTATCATCATCCTGCACCCACCACACTAACGGGGCTTTGAGACCATCGGACACTTTGTGGAACCCGACATGTTACAGTATATCGAAACTAGGTTGTGTCGGACACTTTGTGAAACCTGACACAAAGGCGAAATCAAGAGATGTTGAGCACCCTACAGAACTCGACACTCTACGGAAGTTGGAATATGTCAAACAATTTGAGAAACTCCGACACAAAGCGGAAGTCGATGATGCGAGCACTTTGTAAAACCCGATACACTGTGGAAACCAAACAAGACGTATGTCGGACACCTGTAAAACACAAACAAATGCGTTGGGTTTCGGGATGTCGAAATGTGTAAAATTTCCTCCAAGCTTGTAAGTTAGGTTTTATAGATTATTCTCAAAAAATACAAGAGTATATCCATGGAAGGAAATAAGAAAACACCTAAGATGAGTTTTCAAACAAGGGTTTCATGGAAATTCAACAACAGAAAATGAAGAAAACAACCCTAAACCCTAAACCCGAGGCAAGAAAAAGCAAAGAGGAAAAACACCGAAAGAACACTTCAAAAACAAACCCAAAGATCACAAAATGATAAGAAGAGAAAAATACCTTCAAGAAATTTGAAAAATGATCGAAGATGGATCGCGAAATTGATTGAGAAGTTCAGTCGGGTTTGGAGGTTGAAGGAGCATGTATGAAAAATCCACGCAAAGGAAAATATGTCAGGTAGAAATGACGTGTAAAATTGGACTATTTATAAAACCCTAGCATTTATTACACCTCCTCCGACACGTGTGCCAACTAACCGAAAACTCAACATTAATGCCATGTCATCATGCTTAGCACTTCAAAACCCAAAACAAAGGTTTTCTTAACAAATCGGTTTCAGGAACCAACCGACATGAAGCATGTAAAATACATGTCTGGATGCTATTGAGTTCAAAACCCGACACAAAGGATCATTTCGGGTTTCAGGTTTTGGGAAACAAGCAACATGTAACATGTTTTTTGTAAGGTATGTTCCGATGCTCTCAGGTTTTGAAAACCCGATACACTAGCATGTAATCGGGTTTCAGGTTTCGAAGACACTCGACATGAAGCATGTAAAATACATGTTTCCATGTGATGGAAACCTGAAAACCCAAAATCTCCTTCAAAGGGCATTTTTAGGAGGTTTTGTCAAAAATTTTCTATGGTTATCTCAATTTTAGCTGGAATCACTAAAAATGAGATAACAGTTGGCTCCAATTGGGGACTTTATTTGAGATATCAAAGGAAGAGAACTCATATCAAAAAGCTTTATCCATTGGGCTACGAGTTTGAAGAAGAAAAATCGAAAACAAAACAAAGAAAGAAAGAAAAGAAAGCAAACACACAACAGAAAATAAATTATGATACAATGCAAGAGAGCATCTTGCATTACTGGTGGAACATCTTCAAATGTTGGCCACTGAATGGTAGAGGGAGAAACTCTCCATCAAGGTATGATAGAAAGAAGCTATTTTCACCATTCAACTGATGTATTTTGAAAGGGCCTTTCCATAAGGAGTCAAACTTACCATGCATCCCTTTCTGCTCTCTTCTCTTGTCCTAAAGAAGTACTAGATCTCCGACTTGGAAATCATGTTGCTTTGATTTCTTGTCAAATATCCTTTTGACTTTGATTTGATGGTGTGATGCGATCCACCACCTTACTCCATTCTTCTTCTATCATGGCTAGGTACATTATCCTTTTCTCAATGGAACTTTAAAAAGTTTCATCCTCAATTGCTTTAGCCAATCGTAAGGTTGGAAATTCTATAGAGATAGGTATCTCAACATCAATTCCATATAGCACCTAGAATGGGGACATTCCAATAGCTCGTTTATAAGTAATCTGATCTACCTACAATGCATCATACAATGCTTTGTGCCATGTCCTCTGATTCTCATCAACCAATTTTCTGATTATGGTTAGCAGGTTTTTGTTGCTTGATTCAAATTTCGACCATTGCCTTATGGGTAATAATCGGATGAATGAGCCAATGTGATCCCAAAGCCATAAAAAAATTCTTCAACTCATGAGATGAGAAATTGGAAGCATTGTCAGCAATGACCTTGTGAGGAACACCGAATCTAACAATTATATTCTACTTGAGAAAGTTACACACGCTTCCAAGGTTGCTTGTTTGATTGGAGCAGCTTCCACCCACTTGGTGAAATAGTCTAGTGGTAGTGAGCACATAATTATGACTGACACTAGAGGAAAATTTCAACACTCCAATGAAATCAATTCCCCATTGGTGAAAAGGTTCTTCAATCACCACAGATTCAAGGAAGAGATGCCGACTTAGGATGACCAACAAATGTTGACAAGCTTCACACTTGGCCACCCATTCAGATGAATCTCGAAAGAGAGTAGGCCAATAGTACTAGCTTAAGATAAGCCATTACGGAAGAAGAGAAATTTCCTCCACATGCTAGATTGTGGAAGGACTCTAGCAACCTTTCCTGCTGAGACTTATCAACACAACGCAGGAATACACCATCGATACCTTTCTTATATATACCATTGTCCCACAAAATGTATCTTGCAGACCTGAGTTTAACTTGTCCTCTTTTCTTTTTGGCTTAAATGCGGGGGACACTTGCCATAGGTTAAAAATAAATTAATATCTACGTACCATTCATCAGTCGTGCTTACAAAAAGCACTTTGGGCAATTCTGAAGAAGTACCTTCAGTTTCTTCGCATTCTATCTCAACATTGTTTTCTATGATCAATTGGCACATGCCTCTTCCTCACACCAACTTGGTAGGTCTGATGTCTAAGTCATACTCTTGGACTTTGGCTATCCAGTTACCCCATTGACTACCCAACTCTTGTTGGGTCAGAATGGATTTAACTGCGGTATCGGGAACTAGAACGAGAGTGTGGGAACTCAAGACATAATACCTAAAATGTTTCACCACTCTCACCACTGCATAAACATGCTTTTCAATCTGTGACATCTTCAATTCATGTTCCTTTAGTGGGCAGCTCATGAAAGAAATGGGAGCTTCAATTCCTTCTTCATTTTCCTACATTAGGATGGCCGATATTGTATGTGTGGAAGCATAGCTATACATGATGAAATCTTTCTTGAAATCCAGGCATACCAGAATAGGAGCGTGAGAAATTGCCCATTTAACTTCTTCAAAAGCAAGCTTCCCTTCAGTGCTCCATCAAAATGGAGTTTTATCCTTCATCATTCCAAGGATATCCTTGGTTTTATTAGCAAATTCGGTACAAATCTTCTTAGGAAATTGACCTTCCCGAAAAAGGAGTGCACCCCAATTTTGCTTGTGGGTAGGGTAAGGCTTTGGATGGCCTTCACCCTCTCTGGATCAATCTTGGTTCCTTCTTTAGTCACAATATGACCCAACAACTTTCCTTCTGTCACTTTGAACATGGAATTTTTAGGATTTAATGAAATCCCATGACGCCTGCACCTTAAGAGTACCTGCTCCAGGTGATCATAATGATCACTTTGCTTTTTAGAGAAGACCGTCAAGTCATCCAAATACACAACTATGACCTTGCCCATTAAATCTTTGAAAGCTAAGTCCATAGCCCTTTGAAACGTGGCTTCAGCATTGATCAAACCAAAAGGCATCCTTCTGTAAGCAAAGGTTCCCCATGGGGTAGTGAACGCTATTTTATGTTGATCTTCAGCAACTACCTCAACCTGATTATACCCGAAAATCCATCAAGCATGGATAACATTTCTGATCCAATGACAGTCTATAATACCATGATGGGCAATGGATAATTGTCCTTTAATGAATACTAGTTGAGGTTCGGAAGTCAACACAAATCTAGATTTCACCGTTCTTCTTTCTCACAGGGACAATGTTCGCAACCTAGGTGGAATGATGGATTAGAAAGATAATCCTTGCGTCTAACATTTTTTGAATTTCTACAAGAATAGTCCCTAAGATCTTTGGGTTGTAATGCCTCTACTTCTACCTATAGGGTTTAACTTTAGGCTTCAAAGGAATGCTATGTTGCACATCCTTGGGCTTGAAAGACTTTAGATCCACATATGACCATGCTAGGACGTCCATATATCTCTTCAAGAGTGAAGAGAATCTTTCTTTTTCCTCCAGAGAACAACATTTACCAATGTTTACCATCCGTGGTTGATCAGCGGAGCCCAGGTTAACTTGATCTACCTCTGACGAGGAAGCACCTTCAGCTTGCCTTTTACCTTGAATGAACCAGTCATGCTTGTCAAATAGACCTTCCAGAGAAACTAATCCCTTTGGAATCTTATTGCCTTTGAGCTGGATGAATTCACCATCAATTTCTTGATATGAATTAGAGACGGACTCATGAAAATTCGATTCTGATCCTTCAAAATAAAGCTCACTAAAGTTATCGGCTTTCTCAAGAAAAGACAATACCTGTTGATCGTCATTAAACACTTGCCAATGCGCTGAGTTATCTGGAATGCTTAGAAGATACACAATTTCAATGGTATAGGTGTCTGTTTGAACTGTGGGTGGGAAGAAGAAGAGATGTAGAAACAGCTAAGGAATCAGCTTTATAATTATAATCTCTTAAGACTGCTTTAATGGAAAAAGCATCAAAGCATTCTATGCTATCCCAAACCTTGTTTCTGTAATGTTTTAGATGATCATTTTTTACCTGATAAATTCCCCTTACTTGATTCACAATCAACTCGGCATCTCCCTGTACTTTGAGATTTCAGATTCCTTTTTGTCTTGCCATTTCTAATCCTAACAACAAAGCTTCATATTCGGTTGTGTTATTAGTATTATCAAACTACAACTTGAAAGCAAAGGGAAAGATCTCAAAATCCGGAGATATAAGAACTACGCCGGCACCTGAACCAGTAGTTGAACAGATCTTGTCAAACTCAAGGGTCCAAACAATGTTAGGATCTTCGTCTTTCACTTCTATAGAGGGCACCTTAGATGTCAGGAAATAATTACCCAAGCCTGCATCTTCAAAGAGAATTTGAGCCTTAGGATCATTTGATTTAGTAACTAGGTACTTTGCTTGTGCTTCGGGGTGAAGGACATGAGGAACTCCATTTACTGGAGTTTTATATTTGGTCCAATCCATGTTGATCTCTCCTCTAACATCTTTGCAAAATCCCATAAGCAGTCGAGATATCAGCGACTAGGATAGTCATTTTTACTCTCTTTTCCAAAAATGCAACAAATGCAAACTGCGCATCCTTGATTTGGCCAATCAAGGGGACTTGTTTAGTTTCCATGGAGTAACACCACCCATAAGATTTAGTCAGTGTGAGTCCAAGGGCATGAGCTAATTTTGTGGGCATTATGTTATCAGAGGCTCTGAGTCAATTATGTAATTGTTGAGTTTAAAACCATTTATAAGTAAAGACAAATAAAACGGTTCAATATTTCTGAAGAAGCAACAGAGGTCATATTACTCTAAGGTAAAGGCTGAGTGGGGCTAGGAAAAATGCCTTTCGAAGATGGAGGAATAATAGCCTTGCTTCTAATGAATTTGGAAAGTTTCTCAAATTGCTCAGGGTTGGACTGAAGGTATTCGGCTTCCGACATTTGGATTTTGGTTTTCTTTGCATGATCAATGATGTCGAAAGTGGTATATGAAGGAATGATGGAGGGCTCAGTTCTAGTTACATTGGTCTAAGTTGAGGTACTGGCCTTGAAAGTAGGAGAAAGAGAGTTAGAAGGTGAAGTTACCTTTTTCGTTATCTCCTTTTTAGTTTGTGCTGAGATGGGAGATCCTCTTTTCGCCATAACTACGGGAGCTTCCTTAATTTTATCCTTAGAGCTTTCAACTAGCTTTCTAGGGTTCTAATATTGGGATCGAGTGAAGACTGCAAATGATTGTCCATCATGCTCATCTTCATCTTTCTCATACTCCAAATAACCAATGCTGGAGTCACCAGCTGAATCGTCAAAAGACTCATCAACATATCCTGAAGCTTCGAAGGCTTCATGAGAGTCATGATCTTCTGGTTCCTCATCCTCCTCAATTATTTCAACTACTTGTGTTGATAGGAGGGGCTTCAATGGCCAGCCTGGTGGGAGTAGTGATCAACCCTATCTCTTCTTTGGAGCGCCATTGGCATTGTTGAAATTCCATCTAGGAATATCCTGATAAGGAATGTTGGTTTCTTGTTGAGACATTTGATTCTTTAAAGTGATCAAGTCATTGGCCATCTTCTGAATCATAGGATCAATAGTACTCTAGAAGAACTCGATTTTAGGCTTTGATGATTCTCTTCTGATCTTTCCAGCTAGAATAAGATCATCTTCTATTTTGGTGGTTGTAGCTTGAGTGGTGGCCAAATTAGGGATAAAAATATCTTCTTAACAAGAAGCTTACATCAGGAGGTTGAGCATTGATGAAGAAACACTTTTGATTTTCAAGAGTAGGAACAACTAGGTCTGGAATCTTACGGATCAGCTTGTTGAATTTGGCTATGAAGTCCCGCATGGGTTCGTAAGACTCCTTCTTCATGTGTGTAAGTTGTGCTAACAAGGTATGAGAATCTTTAGCTGGTTTGAACCTTGCTTCAAATATAGATCTCATGGTAGCCCAGTTGGTAATGCATGCATTTGGGAGATGGTAAAACCATTCTACTACTACGCCATGCAATGTTTCAATGAAGAGTCGAACAGAGACATCTTCATGAGCAACCCCAAGAACACCACATGCAACAAAGAATGAAGCGATGTGTTCGTCAGGATGTTGTTTTCCATCATTGTTGAACTTAGGAATATTCTTTCATGATCCATGAGGTAGGTCATGCAATGGTGGAGTAAGGGAAAGAGGACCAATAGCTACACCCCAAGGCATAGATTATGTTGCCATTCTTCTAAATGAATGCGTACAGAATCAATATCGACAAGAATAATGCATGACAAGTTGTAAAAACTTCTTGTTCTTGAGGAATCTGAGTTCTTTAGATGGGTGAAGAACTTCTTGCTCAACTAGATGCAACACTGTTGGGTGAAAGCCTGAAATTATGCTATTAAAGTAGATCAAAGAACGGATCAGTTTCACCCCTAGCTCGGCTTGACCGAGTGAAGATCTTCTGGCCAACTTGAATTGGAAAATGGATCTTCTTGAAAATAAGGCAAATACGAGTCACCAGACACCAATAGGATAAGCTTAGTCTTATCAATCCATATTCCCCAGTGGAGTTGCCAAAAACTGTTGGTTGGATATTTTGTCAAGCCAAAATATGAGGTTCAACCATAGTACATGGGATTAAATCCCTCCTCAAAGATAGGTGAGGCTGCTTGTTTATTACTAATCTAAAACACAACAGAAATAATATATACGGTATTCACACTAATCTAACCATTGGGGTTGGGATAGAATCCCAAAATCCATATCCATAATAGGTGAAGATATTGTTGTTTTTGAAATGAAATGGATCGAAAAAATTATTATTATGGAAGAAACACAATGGAAAGGAAATGAGGGGAATGTACTTTCTTTCAAGCAAACGCAGATCACGAAATAATCATACAAGTTTTAGACAACAAATGTAATGTTTGAAATGATTAGAACAATCAAGATGCTAAACAAAGAATAACTTAAGATTATGAACATAAGAACAATATCTTAAGAAATATACATCTCACAACACAAAGTTTACAAAATAGCATCAGCTCTATTCCTCAAATGATTAAAAGAAAACACAAAGTCTTTCTTCTTCACAATAGCTCTCAATATTCCAAAAATCTCAACCCTTTGGAATGCATAAGCATCCCTTATTTATAATAAAAGGAGTTGAGATAAAATAAGATAAATCCTAGAAAATAGTCTTTTTAATGAGAGTCTTATTTTGCTTGACTCTCACGTAGGAGACCAAGTCAAAATTTGCTTCCTATGTGATGAAACAAAAATGAAAAAGACATGTCGATTTTAGGATTGAAATGACATGCAACATTATGCCTATTTTGTTTCATCATCTTTGTCTTCCTCCAACAAAGCCTTCTTGTCTCAAAATTCTTGGAATTTTTGGATTATACCCTGCATCTCATTTTCATCAGGCACGGTGGAATGGTCACTCAGAACTTCACATGTTTCCTAAGTATCACTAGTTTTCCCGGAAGCTTCTTCAGTCTCTTGTTGAGTTTCCTCAGTGTTTCCAAAGAATGTTCAATTTTCACAAACCTATCAATGATTTCCAGGCCGAAGCCATAAGTTGGTTCATGCTGAATTGATTCTTGGATCTGCTTGTAAAGATCATCAACAGGCAGAATACTCGAGCTTTCATTCAACACCTTAGCGCAGATCTTGATTAGCTCTTCTTCTATGTCATTCATGCCATCGACCAATTGATCCCTTGATTCCCTCAATTTTCTACAAGCTTCATTGAGAATCTTTATTCTAATCTAATGGCTTTGGTTAGTTGAAAATGCTTGTCCCCATGTGGAATGATGCCTTCTTCGACCAAGATGCGGGATGGAACCTGTTTCAACATTTGGAGAGCTTCAAAAGTTAACTCTAGGTTCTCGACTTCTACTGAAAATTCATCATCCATTTTCTCTCCATCCTTCTTTATATCCTCTAAGGATTTGTAGACTTCCACAGTGTCATCAATGACTTCTTTTCCTTGCAGGAGCAGCCTCTGGATCCATTCATCGACCGTTCTCCCCTTCTCATTAATCTTCTCAATCATGGGTACCGATGAGAAATCAAACTGATAGGAGTAGAGGATGATGGTGTTGACTCAGGAGGCTTTGAGAGCTTGAGTAGTACTTCTATCAGCTGCTCTACTTTCTCTTTTAGCTCATCTTTGTTTGCCTTAGTTTCCTTTAGCTTCTGGCACAACACATTCATGGCATCTTGTGCATCTTGTTGTGCTCCCTCTATTGTTACTTTTCCTAGATCAACCCTTGTGATTTGATAATCGTGACCATTATATCATCCTTGGTTTTATCAGCCATGGGAGTAGCAATTTCTACAAATTTATGCCCTGAGGCATCCATTGAAATCCTTGAAACTTGTTTTGGGTTTCTTGGTCGACTTGGTAGGAGTGACCTTGAGAGAACTGAAATCAAAGGTTGGTAGGGGAACTACCACCTTCCTCTTCCTTGGGGTCTAATCTATTAACCATTGAGGCATATTGGAAGAAGTTGCTCCCATTGTAGGTGTTACGGTCACATCCTCAGGTGGAGGAAGTTGTTTGTGGAGTGGTGACTACTGCAAGTGTAGTGTCCATGGAAATGGACTTAGGGAATGAAGGCGTAGAAGGAGGAGGCATATCCATGGTTAACTAGGGTCCAGTGGGGAGAGGTGAGAGGCTAGAGAAGATACTAGCCATGGCTGAGGAACTTGGTGAAGAAATTTGAGGCAAGGAAGGCTGAATGGGAGGAGGCAATGATTCTGAAATTAGAGCTTGAGAGATAAGAGGAAGACTTACCTCTAAAGAGCTTCCAGTCAAAAGGGGAATGTGAGGTTGACCAACCTCTTCTCCTGAAGGAAGATCTCCTTATTATGGTTGTGGAGGTGAATCAAGAATCTCAACTATTTGTGGGAGAGTGGCCACTGATGTGGTTACTTGATCTTCTCCCTTTCTGAAAAACTTAACCTTTATTGGCCTCTTGGAAGGGTTCTTATCCTTTTCCTTTTTTCCCTTGGAGGGTCCGCTTCCATAGTATCTAGCTTTGAAAAAATCCCTTCTTTATAACTCATTCCCCAAGAAATGAGCCACACCTTAGTACGGGCAAGAATTTGAGCAGCTCTTCCTGCAATAGAAGCTTTCTCAACGATGGACCAATCAATGGCTAGGAATACATATTGGTCTTCATTTAACCCATCATACGAGGTGTCAAGGACACTCTCGTTATCCATGGTGCCCTTTGGGATGTTAGATAAATCTAGCATCTGGATTTCTTCAATTGTCAACCTGCTATTGTCCTTTCTTCGGATGGCAACTTCATCCCAAAGATCAACCCAAATGTCTTCTATGTTGGGCACATGTAGATATAAGGTCTCGTATGACTTAAGGACTCCTCGGAAATCAAACCCATCTCTATGCTTCATGTGCTTCTTCAACTTGTCCTGAAGCTCATGCACCACATTCTTGGCTTTAACCACTTTGTTGAGCATGTGTACCTTCCGATGGAAATAGGGAAGGATATGGTAGCCTTGTGTTTACTCTATTGGAATTTGTGAAAATCCAACAATTGTCTAACCAACTCCATCAGTATTAGCTTATCACCTGGGAACCTGGGCAATCGGAAAGGATCACCCAGGTACATGACCACCCAAAGGTATGTGAACTTCTTGAACTACAAGAAGATACAACCCCATTTTGATACTTCAGCCCATGCCTCATCAGAGACTCTTCTCTTTCTTAAATCAGGGTTCAACATGCAGATGTTCTCATAAAAGAAGGCATCATTCACTCTCTTGAATTGATCCTCGAGACCCCTTCATGGTCAGCTGAGGAAATACCGATATATATGTTTGGTTGACCTACTTCCCTTTGCATCCAACCCTGGATAATTCCTCATGCCAGCTGCTTTGCATAGGTGACATATGACAACATATAAAACTTTCCAGTAGTCAAGACTGTCTTCATCTGGGAATCAATCTCATTACTTATAAGACTACTCCAATCAATCCCTTGTTCGTTCTTCTTTATAATGACCATGAATTGATACATCCACCCTTGGAAGTCTCTTGACTCGGGAGTCCAAATACTCAACTCAACAGGGTGATGATGTCACTGATTTCAAGGATGAAATCACTCCTGGGGACAAACTTGGGAAACCTAGAGACGGCTGGCTTGGCCTTGATCAAGAAATTTTTATTCACATGCTTGATACAATCTTCTTGATCTTTGTCCCAGGATTTCGTGTTGACTTAAGATCTACATCAACATATTCCTCAAAGTTGGGAAATCTTAAGAGGTCATCAAAGTAACCTCTCATCAACTTCACTATGGTTTCTCCTGCTTGATTTTTCACTGAGCGGGAATCTAAGTCATAATTAGAAGCATAGGCCAGAATGAACTTGGGGCATTGAGCAGACATTGGGAATCCTGCTATGAGAGAGGGAGGCCACTTTGTTGGTTATTGACTTCATCCAGGGACTCTGAGAAGAATCCTTGGTTCTATTCCAAAAGTCCTCCATGTCTATGTTACCAAGCTCCGTGTCTCGGATGTCATAATTGTAATCTATGTAGGAAGGGGATTCCATTTTTCGGTACTTTTACTTCATCTTTCCTGACCTATCTAACTTATCCTTAGATGATCCAGGATCTGACATGAGAAGTCCTGAAGAAAGAATGCCTAGATAACTTCTATTTGATCAATTGGGCTTGGAAGCTTGCTGGAAGCAACCCTACAGACCCGCCACACTAACTGGGCTTTGAGACTTGTCGGACACTTCGTGAAACCTGACACACTACAGAGTATATCAGAAACCAGGTTGTGTCGGACACTTCATGAAACCTAACACAAAGGTGGAAATTAGGAGATGTTGAGCACCTGTGGAACCCGACACTCTACGGAAGTTGGAAGATGTCAAACAATCTGAGAAACCCGACACAAGCGGAAGTCGATGATGCTTGAGCACTTTGCAAAACCCGATACACTATAGAAACCAAATAGTGTCGGACACCCTGTAAAACCCGAAACAAAGGCGTCGGGTTTCTGGGATGTCAGAACAGGTAAAATTTCCTCCAAGCTTGTAAGTTAGGTTTTATAGATTATTCTCAAAAATTACAAGAGTATATCCATGGAAGAAAATAAGAAAACACCCAGGATGAGTTTTCAAACAAGGGGTTTCATGGAAATTCAACAAAAAAATGAAGAAAACAACCCTAAACCCTAAACCTAGAGGCAAGAAAAAGCAAAGAGGAAAAACACCAAAAGAACACTTCAAAAACAAACCCAAAGATCACAAAATGATAAGAAGAGAAAAATACCTTCAAGAAATTTGAAAAATGATCGAAGATGGATCACGAAATCAATCGAGAAGTTCAGTCGGGTTTGGAGGTCAAAGGAGCATGTACGAAAAATCCACACAATGAAAATATGTCAGGTAGAAATGACATGTAAAATTGGACTATTTATAAAACCCTAGCATTTATTACACCTCCTCCGACATGTGTGCCAACTAACCGACAACTCGACATTAATGCCATGTCATCATGCTTAGCACTTCTGAAAACCCAAAACAAAGGTTTTCTTAACAAATCAGGTTTTGGGAACCAACCGACATGAAGCATGTAAAATACATGTCTGGATGCTATTGAGTTCCGAAAACTTGACACAAAGGATCATGTCGGGTTTTGGGTTTTGGGAAACAAACAACATGTAACATGTTTTTTGTAAGGTATGTTTCGATGCTCCTGGGTTCTGAAAACCCAATACACTGGCATGTAATCGGGTTTCGGGTTTGAGAGACACTCGACATGAAGCATGTAAAAGACATGTTTCCATGCGATGGAAACTTGAAAACCCGAAAATCTCCTTTAAAGGGCATTTTTAGGAGGTTTTGTCAAAATTTTTCTATGGTTATCTCAATTTTAGCTGGAATCACTAAAAACGAGATAACACTCTGAAGGTTCAAAGCTCCCACCCCCAATATTTATAGCAGGGAGATCCTCAACTACCTATGATAGTTGTAAACTTAAAAAAAATGTAGAGCAACTAAAATCAGCTAAAGAGGTAATATTGTTGATTCTCTCCAGAATGAATTGTGGCAGGCCTCATCCCCAAGGTCAACGTACAATTTTTATGGAAAGCCCAAAACAAAATACACTTCATTTTTCAGCCTAAAATATTATGATGTGAGGAGTGCAATTCAATATCAAAAACAATTTTCTACTCTCACAAAACAAAATCTAGAGTTTCATTATGAGAGTTGAAAGGCATGAAGGATCAGTGGCAACTACAAAAGCAAGCAATGACATTTCAAAGGATTTAGTACCATGTTCAGATCAGCTCATGACACAAACTCCATACCCAAATGAATAGATGCAGATAGTGGGTTCGTCCCAGTTAGTAGGATAATGCCCCCATGAGTCGTCAAAACTGTTATCAAATTTCCTCCACCATCCACTAAAATTAGATAACAAGAAAATTCCTAGTGGTTAATCAAGATAGCTCTAAGAGTCTCAAAGAAAATGTAAAAATATTCAAGCCATTAGAAATATAAGAAAAGATAACAAAATCATGATGAAAAGGAGAAGCCCAGAATGAGTCCCATTATAATCTCAAAGAAAGTAGAAGATCCACAGAGAGTGCCACGTATTGGCCCAACATAATTTCAAAAGCCCGAAAGGGAGGAAGTAAATCCCAAAACCCCATGGGACTTCCACATGGATTCAATAATAAGGGGCCCACCAAGGAAAGGCTCCTCATATTAATATATAATGAGTCCCAAGGAGAGATAGAAGAGCCATGGAAAGTGCCACGTGTCGGCTCGACACAATTTCAAAAGAGGCAAGGAAAAAAGGGACCCTGGAGATGTGCTTGGCCTCTACAAAAAGCTCAAAGCACGAATGGGCCCCAAACCCAAAGTAGGTTGCAAAGAATGGTGGCAGGTTAATGCCACGTACGGGTAGTAATGGAACTCATCTAGAACTTTTAAATGATTAGACCTTTCAAAAGTGGAGGGCAAAGAAGTTATTAACTTGTCACTTCAACGGAAGAGTTAATGCACAATTTGTGTAAAGGAAGCTAACCCGTAAAAAATCAAAAGGTTCACCTACACTCAGGAGGCCATTTCTAAATAGAATAACACAAAAATAGGTGCCGTCTGAACCATGACCCATAATCCAATACATGGAAATCAAGAAATTTAGATATGTAATAAAGATCTGAGGGTGCATTCCTTAAAAGGTGAGCCCACTTCAAGGAAGGTAGCAAAGAAAGTAGTTGAGAATGTGATAAATAAGTATGGCTCTCATTCCTTAAATGAAAAATCATGGGGCAAGTGCGAGAAAGATTTGGCCAATCTATTTCTGTCACTTCATCCCATTTATTACGGGGGTAGGTGATTGAAAATCCTAGTTCTAGAATTTATCTCTTCTCTTCTTGTTCTATATATTGTAATCTGCGGGGTTCATAAAAATATATCCGGAGAGTTAGCCATGTTTCTTCTCTGCTCCTATTTCTTCCCTACTAGGGGGATGAGTTGGGAGCCCAAGCCTTCTTCTTGAAGATTTGTAATGGAATTCTTTCCTCTTACTTATTGATTGTTATACTGTGCATAATTTTAGAGCAATATAATATGTCCTGTGATGCATTTCGTCCATCCTTTGCATGCTTTATTGTCTCTAATAGCCTTTATTTCATTGTTGGTATATTGTGCATATTTCTAATGTTCACTATGGGTTTTTGAAGCTATGCTTAATGAGTTTGAAGTGGTGTTTTGTGTGAATCTATCTCTGGCATGTGGTGCATTTTGTCCACCCTTTTCATTGCTCACCTTTTCCCCATTTCAGCGGTTGGATTCTTGATTAACTTCTCCCTTTTTTTTGGCACATCACTTATGTTAGTTTTGTGCTATGTTTGATTTTTCTTTGACCCTCATCTCACCCCACAGAGAAGAGCCAACTTCTTTAAAATATGGAGGTTACCTTAGGGTGCACGTCCCACTAACCTAAGGTATCCAACAACTCTGATGGTTCATCTGTAAGGATAATCGTCAACACATCTCCAACTCCAAAAATTTAACTGCTTCGGTCTCGTAAATGAAAGAAATCCCTGGAAAACTCAAAATAGCTGCTCACACTCGGGGTCACAACTTTAACAAAATTTAATTGATTTTCACAAAATTGGTCTCATTGGAATCATGGTTCCAAGGCCAATGTAAAAAAATCAAGAAACATAGAAATTGATGAAGTTTTGATGGTAGTTTTTAAGGAAAATGAGCCCAATTCTGTTTGGTTGTTGAAAAGTGGTTGGAGAAGCATTTAATGAGCATGGGCAATCATTCTTCACTTGCTGCAAGTTATGGGGAACCTTGAGATTGCTTCTGCAGGTCCAAAACCACCAACCAAACTCATTTATCATGACTTGTAATTGATGGGAAAGGGAATTTTGGGAATTTCATCCCCTCTCTCTCTCCTCTCAAAATTCTATAAATTGATGTGTTGGGTTCATTCTAGGGGAGGATAGTTTGAGTAGCAAAACTCTGTCATTTTGGTTTTGTGAAGCCAATGTGTTGCAGTCCTTGTAGTGGACTCCTTGCATGGTGATCTAGGCCTTTCATTTGTAAAATTTTGAACTGTGCATATCAATGAAGTAATAGATGCAAGTTTGTGGATGTACCTTCCCTTCCTGTGTTTGTTTGCATTCTTCTTTCCTCTTCAATCTTATTGCAGGTGTATTGTGTCTATTCTATGCTCTTGCAAGATTCATTACTATTGTGTATGCATAGAAATGGTGTTGTGATTTCTATTTTTAGATTGTGGAGAATTGTTATCACCCCTTCTAACCTGCATTTCATTCCTATTTTTACACATTGGGAAGTTATTCTCACACCCTCCTTTTCTGGTGTATCACCGCTATTAGTGTAGGATTTATTTTCATGCATTCTCTCTCCTTGGTCTCTTGGAAAGTCAGATTAGGATTAGATAGTCTTGCCTATATTAGGAGTAGTTAGTGGCATGTAGTTTAGGAGTAAGAACTATCTTTCTCTCGGAGGTCTATCTTAGGTAGTAGGTCCCACAACTTGAAGATAATGCCTATGTTACCCGTCACACCGTGAGATTAAACACACACACTTGTGAAAATCGAGAGGTCTTTGTGATTCAATGATAACAAGAAATTTTCAATGGAATAATTGTTCGTGTGTGTATTAAATATAATTAATTAATAAAATGAAAGGTACATGTTCTCTAACATGAAGAAATGAAGAAATACTATGCACAATAACTTCCTCTATATCCTTTCCCAAGCAAAACAAACAACTTACTAATTATACTTCCTTAAAAAACTATGGATTTAATAAGAAATATAAAATCTAAATTAAAAAGCTTTGAAGAAATTGAATAACATCCCCAACTTGGATATGTTGAACTATGATAATGTCCAAGTGTGGTTATGTTTCTTTATCCCTTCAACTTCTTCTCCAGAGATGAGTCCAATTAGTCCAGGAAGATGTGCTGGTTGTGGAAGAAAGTCAAGGTACTAGAAGAATGCTTTGGAGTAGACCAGTTGTAGGTAGAATTGTAGTAAATGCAAGAAGAAGAGAAAAAAAAGCAAAGGCCGAGTTGTTTGTGTATTTTTGGTAGGATTTCAGCAGAGTAATAGTGCAATCAAAATCAATAATATCCAACCAATGATTCGGAAAAAGCTTGGTTTTTATAGAAAGATTATAGGAAATGTTTTGTCACACTTGGCAATCAAGAAGTACCAAATCATCCTAGGAAGGGGCAGCCAACATTCTAAGAATAGTAAGGAAGAATAATTTCATATGCATCTAACAAGTTAAGAATCAGGAGAAATGGTTGAGAAATGTGTGAGAAAGGCACCAAGAAGCTTACAAAATGTGTCCAAAACTCGAGAGTTTAAGTATCGAGATAAAAGCGCACAGAATCGCCAGTCTACAGAAATTGACGGTTATGCAACTTCTATGGCGGTTGTGTAACCGCGACTCTACGCAGATTGGAAGCTACATAACCACCACGGTGGTTACGTAACATAAAGGGAAAATGCTAAGGAAAAGTAATGAAAAGTGGTTTTGAAAGAAAGTAAAGCTAAGGAATTGAGAAGTAAAGAAGAATAAGTCACATATGCATGTTGTAAACAAGGAAATGGGACCTAGACATCATGATTCACTCTGGAGATGAAATTTATCATCATAGGGTATTTTTACCATTTTGAAAATGTAGCACCATGCAATTTTGGGTGCATACATATTTCCACCTTGGAGAATCGTTTTATACATGAATGAATGTAAACCATGAAGTCTCGAGTATGGCACTCCCAAATGGGAAAGTTAGAAATTATACCTCACTCACCTGTGTGTTGAAATCACACCAATCCAAGATTCCCACCACATACAAGAGAAAATGGGAATCAAGTGTAGATACAAAATGTAATCGAAAAAAATTTTAAATTGAAAATGACAAGAGTACTTACCATGTCAATGGGGATGAGAAATATACTTGTACCATCACTTCAGCCCCTCGTATGCACACACACTCAAAATGACATTAGAAAACACTATATATATAAATTTTTACTATTTAGAGAAATCATTTGTACTTACCAATACCCGCTTAGTTAGTGATTTTTAGATATTTGAACCACCTGTGACAATTTCATGTGAGAGTATAGTCAAATTGATGAGAACTTCGAGATGATGACAAAGTGTAACCAACGACAATGACAGATGGTTACGATTAGGTTAGTTATTAACATTTGTTTGTTTTTGACCTAAAATATAGGAATTAATAAAAAAATAGTTGTGGGGGTGGGGTAATTTTTGATAAACTTATAGTGAAAATGACCACAAGGGGGTTGCTTTGTGTAGGATATACAATTTATTTAGTTAATTTTGATGCATTTTTGTCATTTTTTCAAGTTTTTAGGCTTTAGGGTATGACTTGATTTTTTTGGGTGGAACCACCATTGCGGTTATGAAACTTCCACTTAGGAAAGTGATGAATGTGTAACCACACATTGCGGTTGCACAATCGCCACTTTTCTATGAGTGGAGATTTCATAACCATCAAGGTAGTTTTCAAAATTATATATATATATATATATATATATATATATATATATATATATATATATATATATATATATATATTGGTTTTGCTTATGTTTATGTTGTTTTTGTGAGCTTGTTATATGCCTAAGAGGTTCTAACTTGCTCTTTTCTTATTTTTTATGGATGTAGGGAGGATATGTTAGATGGAGTAGAGCCCAAGAGTAGGATTGGTTTCCTTAGATCCGGAGAGATTAACCTAGACAAAGAGATACTTATTGGGGAGGGATGGTATTTGGAGGATCTCATGAGACATAGCTCACTACACCTACTAGTAGCTTACTTTATGACTTATTGAGTTACCGAGATGCATACTTGGAAAAATTTCCGGCTTTTAGAGTTAGAGGTGAGTGAATTATCACCTTGGAGGATGTCTACTAGATACTTGGAGTTCTTGTCACTCGGAAGGAAGCTAGCTCGAAAAGTGTTTGCTCGATAGCTAAGGCTCACAGTTGGGATGCTTGTTTGGGGATGTACATGTACCCGATACTTGGTGTCAAGCAGGGGAGTTAGGTTGGTTTTAGTTGACATCACACATATCCCCACTCTTCATAAGGAAATCATTGGTATCTTTCCCTTAAAATTGATTAGGAACAAGGGCAAAGACATCTTTCTATACTTGTTGGGATCCCATTGTACAGCATCGAGATGTATGGTATAATTTATGCTTGGGAGTTAATATCTTGGGCACCACCTATTGTGATCTTTACAGGGTTGTGTGATTGGGGACTAATTCCCTCATCCACCCCACACTTTTTATGTCCTGGGTTTATGAGAGGATGATCTCCTACCAAAGGGTAATTGGGATAAAAATCCTACGACGATCATAACAATTAGATGAGTGGACATGGTTATACTTAGGGGATCTCTATAGTTAGTTTCTACATTGACACTAGTAGACACGATATCCTAGCCATATTAGGATATGGTAGGCTAGTGGGGTGAAGAGGTGACTTTGCATTGACCACTTATACCATAATATTCCAGTTAGTTGACGAGTAGTAGGGTAGAGACCCATCCAATACTCCGAATACCTTAAGAATTTTGGTATCCTTACTCGATGATCTTCTAGCCATTTCTATAATTTACAGAGGGATACAAGAGGTGAGAACCACCCAGAGAGGATGGTTAGAGTGGAAAGTTGCTACACCTAGGGTTCCCATTGGTACATGATGGTCCACACTAGGTCCAGGATGATGAGACAACAATTAGGCCGAGGAAGATGCTCCCATTTGAGGCAAGAACGGTGCATGAGGAGGAGGAGGAGGAGGAGGAGGAGGATGAGACCCATTTAGGCTCGGGAGAGGAAATCGGAGTCCAAGTGGTAGGCCACCGGAGAGGCCTCAACAAATGCTAGAGATGAGGCAGACACGAGGAGGAGGAGACAATGCATATAGAGGATGCAATTTCTATAGAGGAGGAGGCATCAATAAATTTACATCATGAGGAGTAGGTCAAAGTTGAGGAGGATCATGTACTAGCTCCTGTGCGCATCGACATTGATCCAAGCTAGATGCCTAGAGATCCAAGTGAGTGAAACACTCTTTTCCATACATTTACTTCCTAGACTAGAACTCTAATTTTTTTCTTTTTCTTTTAAAAGTTTTCTAATTTGCCATTATTTATTTGCACTTTGTATCTACTGTAGATGGATGGCGAGAATTTATTCATTGTGTGAACTTAGACATGTTTGCGATCCCTATGGGAAATACTCTAGGAGGTGCTTCTTGCCAACTTTGGACATCCAACACTATTCGGTTAAGCACGTAAACACTCCAACTTGGCATACTATGGAGGATTTGAATCGAATGAGGAGAGATATTTCCATTCACGATCATAGAGAGATGAAAACAAGGAAACTCATGCAACATAGCAACCACTACTGGTCACTCACCTGGATAGTCTCATGGGCATTCACATAGATCTACACATGGTAGTTCTCACGTTGCACCGATTTTTCTCATCGCAGGAGTTGCGTAGGAGCCCTCACCATGCTCCTTCTCAAGGATCCATGAGGGGAGGATATGCCTAGAGACTTTATTTCTTTGAGACATATTTTGACACGTATATCCATTTTTTTGTCTTTTGAGCTCTTGAGAGAGCATTTTTGACCACACTTACTCTATAGTGTGTGACGACATTGTACACGAGAATCTTTGATATCATATATATACATATGGACATATTTTTGTTTGGAATTCCTTGTAAGAGTTCATTTTTTTATGGTTTATCTCATCTATGTACTCTTAGATGGTTTGAATTTCCGGTGTTTTAATGTTTTAGAATACATGCTATGGATGATGATGCAATGTGGTGAACAAAATGATTAGGTATTATTATGTATGACAATGAATTGTAACTTAGATACTTTATTTCTCAAGTAATATTTTTTCATTTATACTTTATTGGAAAAATGTGTTGAATGTGCATGATGAAAATATGAACTCACTCCATTCTTAACTCCATGCAACTAGTAGGATGTGAGGGCTCATCACCGAGAGTTAAGAAAGATGCAAGTTATATGACTTGAAGAATGTGAATGTGAATGATGATCAAGAGACAAAAATTTGACAAAGACCCACTTAGAAACTTGTAACTCAACCCTAATCAAGATAAAGTACCAATTTTAAATACATTCTCTTACAAGTTCATCTAGACTTAGATTCATGGATGGCCTATTGATTGAAAAAATCTGGTTTTGAGGAACAATTCTCTCTTAACATACACATCTAATTCATTTTCATGGGAATTTTAGAAGCACTTTTATTTGTTTATTTATTTACAACTTGTGATTTATTATTGCAACCCCTACATCTTGCCCCATGCTACTAGTAAGAAGCATGGGCTCATCACCGAGGAAAAAACATAGGTGAGTAAGGGAACTTCCCTCCTTTTTCATCTCATGCTACCAATAAGAAGCATGGGCTCATCACCGAAGGTTAGTAGGGCCGAGAAGTGTAGTTTTATTTGTAAATGAAAGCATTTTGTGTTTATTGTTTATTTATATTTTTTTGAATTGACTTTGATTTTGATTTTAGGAGGGAACATTTTCCCTAGCCTCAACCCCACGTAACTAGTAGGATGCGAGGGCTCACCATTGAAGGTTGAGATAGGTGAAAAAATATCTGGGTGAAATGTTTAGAATATTTTTGTCATAGAGAGAGATTTTTAGGGGAATATTTTTCATCAAGAAGCTTCTAGAGAAAACTATGGGCAAGAAACACCTGAATTGGAAGAAATCATGAAGATAACTAAGTATACAAGCCCTTGTAGAATCATTGTCAATATTTTGTCTCACGAACCAAAATGATGAGATAGATTGAGTAGTTTGAAGAAGTGAAGTGAATATTGAAGAGATATGATTTGATATATTTTCCAATGTTTGAAAGCTTTAAAATTTACTTGAAAAGTAAGTTTTCTAGTTTACAATTTCAACAAGGTGACAATGCTAATGACAAGGTGGTATGAATGCAATAATGTACAATGTGGAAATGAAAATGACTATATGTAAAAGCATTTAAGGTGAAGTGAGTTGACAGACTCGCAAAATCCTCACCCTATAAGGTACATAGATGATACACACTATTCTTATAGTCTTCCATTACTTGGTATGAGCCTAACCATTTTGGTCTAAATTTCCTTCCTTTGCCAACCTTTTTGTCAATTTGGCTATCTAACCTTAATACAAGGTCTCCTACTTGGATTTCTCATATATACTTTCTTATTGTATTGGTGACACATCATGTCAATATAGAACTGATGATGTTTCTTAGATCTAAGCCATTTTTCATTCAGGTTTCCAATTTTGCCAATCACATTATCGATACACATCTTTGTCAAGAATGCCTTTTAGAGACATACAAAGACTCTGGTAGTTATACTACTCGAGTGGTCAACACCAAATACTAGAGAAAAATGGGTTTTCCTCGTAGTTGTTTGCACTGAGGTTATATAAGCCCAAAAGGATGGAAACAACTTTAAGTGATAATCTTTCTTATCTCCTTAACCATATTAAGTAAGTTGGACTTCAAAGTTTTATTTGTAGCCTTAACCTATCCATTAGCTTTAGGGTAATATAAAGAGGATGTGTGATGAGATATCTTAAAATGTGCACATAACTCATGCACATATTCATTCTTGAATGGGGTGCCATTATCTGAGATAATGACTTGTGGGACACTGTACTTGAAAATGATTTGGTTTAGGATGAATTTAGTAATAACTGATCTGGGTACTGTAGTTAGAGGCATGGCCTCAACCCACTTTGTGAAATACTCGTGGCCATGATAATGAAGTTGTGGCCATCTGAATATGATGGAGAGAATTTCCCTATCAAATCAAGACCCCAAGTAGAGAAGGGCCAAGGTGTAACAATTAGTTGTAGAGCCTATGCCGAGATATATGGCATGTGAGAACTCTTGACACTTCTTGCACTTAGACATGTATTCCACAAAATCATACTCTAATGTGGGCCAAAAGTATCCCATTTGGTGTATCTTTAGAGTGAAATGTCCTCCAAAGTGGCCACCATAGACTCCAATGTGGGCTTCAAAGAGAATTTTCTCCACTTTTTCTTCATCAACGCATATTAATAACATGCCGTTCAAGGCTTTGTGATAGAATATTTCTTCTATGATTACTTAATTCACGGATATGACATGTAACCCCGTATTTGTTGTGAAATCGCTCCCTCGGGGTACAAATGATATATAATGTGATTTGCTATATTAGTACACCATGAACACAAAGTAATGGGAGGTTTTACTTCTATATAGAAAACACATTTGTCAGGGATATCTAGATCGACTAGCTCTCCGTAGTCTATAAGATTTTATGCCAACCAATTAGCGATGATTTTTACTTTGATAGAATTTTGATTGATGAAAGTGAGTTCGAACTCACCCATCAATGTGATAAATCTACTAGCCTTTTTAGATAAGGTTGCTTGAGTCAAGAATGTCTGCAACTATTTTGATTTGATAATTACCCATGTTTCTTGGTTAAACATATAATGCCTTAACCTCTTAGTTACAAAAATGATGACCAATCACTCTTTCTCCACTTGAGTATACCTCATTTTGTAATTAAGGAGAGTTTGATGATGAAATAGACGGCCCGTTCACGACCATCATCATCCTCCTGTGTGCAACATGCACGCCGTCAAGACATCCATGGCTCGAGAATACAAGATTAGAGGATGATCAAATTTGGGTGGCATGAGCATGTGTGGTGACATAAAAACAATTTACCAACTCAAAAGCCTCATGACATTTAGTTGTCTAGATTTTACAACACAACTTCTTTAGTAAACCATTAATAGGGTGAATAACATATGTCAAGTTAGGGAAAAATATATGAATTACCCCAAGCTTTCCCAAGAAGGATCTAATGCTAGATTCAACTATTGGTTGGGTCATCTCCAAGATTTCTCAAATATTTTTAGAATCTACGTCGATGCGTTGAGATGAAATGATATAACCCAACAACTTACCATCGGTAACTCCAAACACGCACTTTTCCAGATTTAGGGTTATGCCATATTTAATTAAGTGTGAGAGAATGATACAAAGAACTTTGGGATGATCACCCTATTTCTTAGCCTTTTCTAGGAGGTCATCAACATATGTCTCCACAATCTTATGAATGATATCATGAAAGATATATGTCATATCCCGTTGATATGTGGCTCCATAATTCTTCGAACAAATGACATGACGACATAACAAAAGGTCCCCCAAGGAGTAGTAAAGGTAGTATTAGTTTGATCCTCCTCAGATATCCTTATTTGTTTGTATCCAGAAAAGCTGTCCATGAGGGACAATAACTCATACCCAACTGTCACATCAACAATGATGTCAATAGAAGGCAATGGGAAATCATCCTTGGGGCAGGCTTTATTGATGTCCCTAAATTCTATGTAAATCTGTATCTTCTCATTATTTTAAGGACCAGATGATGTTAGACAACCACATAGAGTAGTCTACTAGCTTGATAAACCCTACCTAAAGAAGTTTCATCACTTCTTCTTTGACCATCAAAGAAACTTTAGGATTCATTGGTCTCAATTTTTTTTTCATAGGCTTCACATCAAGATTAGTGACTAAGTTGTGGACCACTACATTGGGAGTGATGCCCATCATCTCCTTATAAATAAAAGTGAAGGATTTGGAGTGTTATTTGAGCACTTTGGTGTGTGCTTCTACTTCCTTTGGTGAAAATGAAGAGACAAGTTTCAAAATTCTAGGCTCCTCTTCCGTTCCGATGTTAATGTTAATGGTTCCTTCGATTAAGGAAGCATTACCTTATTTAAATTTAGGAGGAGTTGGAGGTAATTCCAATTCTTCTTCCTCAACTTCATAGATTTCAAAGTCTTTTGATGAGGAAGGGTTCATCGTTCTATCTCCAAAATAAGAAGAAGGGTGAGGAGTAAGGAAAACCATTTCTTAGATGTGTGGGGTGAAGGTTAGTATGCATGGAGGTATCTGATTAAGAAAATATTAATAATGAATAAATGTTAATCTAAATATGTACCAACACTGTAAAATAAATGTGTAATGAAATATAGATCCGACCCAAGAAAAATAAGCTAGAAAGATGTCAAACCTTGATTGCAAATGAAGAGATAAAATTACTTCGCTGATTCACAATTAAATCAATATGTTCCTAACTAACAAAATGATGAAAAAGGAAGGAAGTGTCGCATTAAGCTAAGAAATTGTAGGAGTTTCAAAAATTCCAAGACTAGGGTGCCTATGGAGGGTCAAGGGTACTTGGAGCACCCTAAGACCTATTATGGGTTCCTGTGTTTGCTCATAAGTTATGAAATTTAGTTTTATAGGGCTGCAAGATGTTAGATGTCCTCCATTTCCTATTGTTAGTATGCCGTACTAAGTTGAAAAATATCTCCTATAACCTAAAATGAAGAAATGACCTACAAAACCCCAAAAGTGCATCAAATCCCAAAAAGAAAATAATGTAAATGAGGGGTTGAACTGTCCTTAGCTATCAAACAAGTGAACCTATGACTAAGCATTGCACTACCGCACTACATCTTAGACCTAATGTATTTCTCTATGTGTGAATAATTGTGCCCTAAGTGGCTCTTGTGTGTGTCACACTTGAATAACAAACAAGTAACTAGATGTAGAAAATTTAGATAGATGAGTACATGAAAGAATGAACTTCCCCTCCTATGCGTGTATGTAAAAATAATCATCCCTTATCCATTGTGTAGAGCTAGATGGATGCTTGAATGTTGTAAATGGCCTTTGAATGCAACCTTAGGTGGTGATAGCTAATGTGTGGTGCTTTGGTCACAGAACTTTATATTTATGTGATTCCCTTGCTTAAATTTCATAATTAACCCTGAAAAAGCCGACCACTAAGAAGATAAGATGCCCAAATGGCTAGAAAGGACCCAAAAGATTTGAGAAAAGAACAAAGAGGTCGGGGGCACCCAGAGGGGATGGGGGCACCTAATGCTAGGATCTTGGCTTAGGTGTTGGCGTCTAGAATGAAAAAAATGCTGCCAAAGTATGAAAGGACATACTAGGAAAGAAGGTGTGTAAAACCAAAGAGGAAAACATAAAGTAAGCAAAGAGGTCAAATACAAGGGTCAATTAGTAATTTTCTTACTTAGGAATCATATGAATAGTAGTTGTGACTAAAACCTATAAATATACCTAAAGTACGTGATTTAGTGTTTATAATATCCTAAGATTACCTCATCATTCTCCACAAAATCTAACGTAATAGGCTCATTCTCAGTCTCTACATATGGCAAAATTGCATTGTTAGGCATCTTACGAACCAAGGGTTCAACTTGAATTGAAACGGTGAACTTTGTTTCCTCTAAGCACTCATTAGGAAAAAATGGGAGAATAGGTAGCAAAATAATCAACAAGTTGATTCTCTTCTTCAGAATAGCTTCTATGGAAATAAAGTCAAAATATTTACAAAGTTTGAGCATGACTAACTTGTAAATTTGAAGGTGCTCTGCTCTAGTATCATAAACTTCTGAGACCTAGTTTTCAATGAGTTATGAGTCACCTAAGAATATGACATTGTGCACACCCATACTCTTGGTTACAATGAGACCAAGAAGTAGAGATTCGTATTCGGCCCCATTTTTCATACATTAGAAGTTCAATTTGAAGGAAAAGGGCATGACCCTCCCTTCTAGAGAAGTGAGAATCACCCCTTCTTCTCGTGCCATAACGTCACTTTAATCCATCGTAGTTGAGGGTCCAACAGTTGTTAGGAAAGATATATGTTTCATCATTCTTTGAATCCTCTTCCTGAACTTCTGAAACCTCAACCATGCAAACCTCTCCAATGCCATATGTCAAAAGAGAGGCTATCCTAAGAGCATGACACTTATACCCAAAGAATCAAAATGGAGAATAATCGGTAGATCATTCTCTAAGAGTTTCACTATTTACTTTTGTGGTTTTTATTGAAATGGTTTCTACCACAACAATTTTTTTTTGTTAACATCCATCCCTTCATTGAATTAGGTGGTTCTAACTCCATCATTGGAACAAGGTTGGACATGCCAATTGACCCCTTGAAGAGAGAGGCTTGTTTAACTGGTTTTTGGGAGCTCAAATTATGAATGGACCCTAGGCTTCTTCTTAAGGTTAGCTAGGTGAATGTTGAAAGGTTTTGGATCACTTAAAGCTATAAAGACCTTTCCCATATGAAGGAATTTGACCATTTGAAATAAGATAAAGGAATGGCCTTTATCCTATGAATCCATGGATGACCAAGGATCATATTATAGTTGGTTTCCATATCTATAATATAAAACTTGGTCAAAAATCTTAGGTCCAAGAGTGACCAGGAGAACTTTATTTCCAATTGATGTATCCTTAAGGCTATCATATCCTCTCAACGTGTTTCGATTTGAAGAGAAATTCATTTCTCTGTAGCCTAGATTTTGTAAGAAATAAAAGGGGATGATGTTAACCAAAAATCCATTGTTGATCATAGCTCTCTTGACATAATTTTTGTAGATCCATACTTGTAAATACAATGTAGGATCACCTCTCTGTAACTCTAACTCAACATTTGTTGGCATCTTACGATATTGAAAAATGAACCCAATGTCTCTCATGCTGGCCCGGAGGATAGACGTCAAAATATATATGGTTAATTTGGGCCTCTAGAGGAGGTGTAACATGAATTAAGTGACCAAGACCTAATGCTTCTAACAAAGCAGATTGATGCACTGGGAATTATTCAATAAATCCAAGAAGGAGATGTGAGAAAAGGTCTTGGTTAGGTTTGTAATCAAATCATAAGCCACCACTTTGGTTTAGGGACTCTTGGTGTATCATCTTGCACTTTGAATGATAGACATGGATATGTTGTGACATTTAGTCGTGAGAATGGGTAACGCCATAGATTTCTCGTTCGATTTCTAACTCAATTAGGCCTACCATCTTAGTCTTATTACATTGGTCCAAAGGAGGAGAGACTCATGGATCGGTAGAAGTAGAGGATTTGTGATCATTCGTCCCTATATGAGTGCCCTTATTTATTCCCTGAGGATTAAGTTTCTCATTTTAAGTGTGCTTCGGGAAAGGGTCTCTATAAATCCCAAGAGTAGTGTTTTGTGGTGAAACATGTCCCATGTTGGTACCTTATGAAGGTCCTATGGGGTTGGCTAATAAAATCTCAATGAAGAGTTGTATTTGATCCTATGGAAGTTATCATATGAACTTGTTACAGTCCCTACAAATTTGAGCGTCGTGACCTATAACTCTATGGAAACCACAATACAAGTTGGGATCATAATCCCTAGATCTCTGGTTCTAATTTTGCTATGGTCTATAATTCCTATTATTGTTATGATTTTGGTTATTATAGTTATAGTTAAGAGGTCTTTGACCCTAGTTTTGATATTTATTCGGGAATGGACTTTGGCCATGAGCTTTGAACTCTTGCTAAATGAGAGGATGACTAAAGTCAACCACATTGATGGAAGGAGTAAGGTTATTGTTCCTTTGATTATTCACATTGGCGTTGTTGTTATTTAAATTATTGGTGTTTGCAACATTTGGTTTCTTTGGTTGATTGGTCATGCCATCTGTTGTGACACCATAATTTCAATTGAGGACCTTGGGTCCTTAATTGTTGTTCAAACTATTTTTATAGTTAGAATTATTCTGAGTGGGAGTGACCAACTTCCCATTTGGGCCATAAGTATTGTGTCCGCTTGTTCTAGCAACTTTGCTAGGTCGATGCAAAGCACACCCTCTAAGACTTCTTCGTAGCTCCAAAGAGGAATTTTTTTGACTTCCTCCTTGGTTTCTTAGTTAAGATAATGGAGGAACAAGTCACAAAGCTCCATCTGATCCATATTAGGAGTAGTAGTAGATGAATAGAGGATTCATCGCCACCTTTAAATGAAGTGGGAAATAGACTCATTGTGCTTTTGTTTAATATGGTAGAATTCTCTAATCCTTGTTCTCAATAACTTTCTCATGTCAAAGTCCTTAATGAACTCATATATGACTTACTTGAAGGAATGAATGGAGGTTTTGGGATTCTATAGTACTAATAGAGGGAAATCCATTCTAGAGTCTTGGGAAATATATTCACGATGACTACATCCTAAGGGAGTAGCTATCTAATAGTGGTGGCATATGCCTTTATGTGGGAATTTGGATCTCCCTCTCCCTTGAATTTTGGAAGGTCAAGAAATGGTTGCGGGAACATGACACCTTGTATGGTGAAATATAGAGGTTATTTTAGGTACTCAGAGTATGTTCCCACTGCATATGATTCAACCATTGATGATCCTTGATGGGGAGGTGGAGGTGGGGCTGGAGCTTGATACGGTGTAGCGTAGACATTAGGAGAGGCATAAGGAATCCCGTTTTTGTACATAAGGTATAGAGAAAGATTACATATCAATGTGACGGGATTTTGAATACATGTGTATGTAGGGGAAACAACACTAGGATATGGGCTTATAGGAGTGAAACCAAGGAACACCGCATTTCCTGAAGGAGCGGAATTTGAGAATGTACTTACGGCCTTCCCTTTTTTTGATACGTATATGAAGGTTGAGGGGCCATCCCTAGCATGCCTAAACATGTAAGGACGTCACCCGAGTTAGGAACACCCAAGTAGGCCTGAGATGGTGGTTGTTAATAAGAACTTATGGAAGGAACATAGTTTTAATTTGGCATATGAGGGGAAACATTATTTGAACCCAAAAATTATATGGGTTATGAGGATTAAGCAATTAATAATTCCTTAATTCTACCCACAAATGTTGAGATTACATCACCAGATGAAGGTTGTGCCTTTTTTTAGGCATGTACTGGGTGTTGTTGGGTTGCAAAGGTACATGATACCCCGTTATAAATTGATCTTTTGTAGACCACCCTTCTTTAGGTGTGTTTTTACATTTTTGGGATAAGGGGTGGTAGCATTATTCTAAAGAAGAGAATCAATATATCCTTACATCCTATCTAAGGATTCGTCTATGGCATTAAGACAATCACCGCTTTGGGTGAGTCATGCTAGAATCTCATCATTTGGTGATAGATAAGAAGAGAAGGAATCAAATTGCATGCTAATTTGAGGTCTGGATAAGACCCGTGGATAAAAACCTTGTTCTCCTGTGAATGTCATGTTGTTGGAGTTAGAGAACTCTAGTTGTGCACTATAATTAGGTTGGTCTATCTCCTCAATCCTAACTATTGAGTTGGTGTTGGAACCTTGAGGAGGAGGCGTGTGAGGAGATAGTAAATTTTGTGAGTAATTATCAGCCCACCCTGATAATGAGGGTGATTGTTACATACCCATCTCGATAGTAATAGGATTCGAGACCCAAGATGGGTTTACTATACTCCTGACCTAACATATTGGGGGTGTATAAACACCCACAGAATAATGGGAGAGGGGAAGGGTGGATGAAAGAAAATAAATAAAGAGGATACGAAAAGGAACTAGTCCCCGATTAAGTTAAAATGTAATATTATGCCTAATCGATGTTATAGTAGCAATAAATGAATGTAATAATTGTTAACACCGAATCACAACACCCTTATATTTGAACAAGTGCATATAGTTGAACTCACGGTGTGATTGGATAACATGGGTACTATCTCCAAGTTGTGGGACTTGCTACTTGAGATAGACCTCTAGAGAAAGTCTGGTTCTTGCTCCTAAACTACCTGCCACAATCTACTCTAATGCAGGGTAAACTAATTGATCTAATCTAACTTTCCAAGGGACCAAGAAGAGAAAATGCATAAAATGAAAGCCTACACTAAAGTAGTGATACACCAGAAAGGAGGAGGGTGTGAGAGTAGTTTTCAAATGCGTGAGATGCGAAGCAAAGTGCACACTAGAAGGGGTGATGACAGCTTCTCCACAATCTAGGAAAATGCATTCGCAAACATATTTCAAACATACACAATGATAATGGATCCCTGCAAGAGCATAATAATAGACACAATATTCTTATAATCAAGGTTGAAGGGGAAAGAAGAAAGCAAGAAAACACAAAGCGGGGAAGATGCATCCATAAACTTATATTTTATTGCTTCTTAATACGCACAGTTCAATCGGTTACAAGAAAAGGGCCTGGATCACCATGCAAGGAGTCCACTACAAGGGCCTGCAACACATTATCTTCACAAAGCAATTTTGGCAGAGCTTTGCTACAAAACTACCTCTCTTTACAATGAGCCCAACACTCCAATTTATAGAAAAAATGAGAAGAGAGAGAGAGGGAAAAATGAAAATCCCAAAATCTGTCCTTCAACCACTTGTAAGAGGCATTAAATGGAGTAAAATGATTGTATATTACTTGCAAAAGGCCCCCATACTATCCCGGTGATGCAAAGAGAGAAAATAATGATAACCATGCCTCTTAATTGCACTCCTAACCACCAAATAAAACACCATTATGAACCCAGCCACGTTTTCTAAATTTTTTGATCAATCTCTCATAAAATCTAGAATTTCTTGATTTTTGTGCGTCGGTCTCGAGCCATGATTCCAACGGTACCAATTTTGTGCGATTTTGTTGAAATGCGATTTTGTTGAGAAATGCAAAAGTTATGGCCTTGAGTGCGGATTACTATTTTGGAATTCTCAGTAGGCGTTTTTGGGTCATTCATTTGACGGGAATGAGCATTAACTGACTGGAGTCGAATATGTTTCTTTTAATTAAATATATCTACCCTCATTAAAAATAAGAAATCCAGTTTTTGTGGTGTAGAGGACATCGTGCTCGTTCTAGAAAGTCCAATTTTGTGAAAATCGGAGCTCGGAGTCAAAAGTTATGGCCGTTTGAAGTTCACGGGTCAAACGTTGACTTTTCTCCTTTGCCTTCGGCCGTTTCACCTTTTCGCATCCCTCGCGTCCCACGCGTACCTTTTTCCCGGCTGTCTCGAACGAAAATACCCCGCATCGGCCGATTCGGGCTTCCTTGTCTTTCTTTTGCGGCCTTTTCGCCTTTTCGCGTCGCACGCGTCCCTCGTGTACTTTTGTCCCAATTGTCCTAAGGACCGCTTGGGAAAAAAGTCTCTGAACTACCCGAAATGGACTGTCTTTTGGCAAATCGGCCGATTCACGTCCCACACGTACTTTTGTCCCGGCTGTCCCAAACCGTGCGAAACAAAAACTTGACGATTTTTCTCACTTTCAGCCGCTTTGGCTTTTCGCGTCCCGACGTCTCGATTGTCCCGCGGACCACCTGGGACAAAAATGTCTGACTTAGCTGATTTTCTTTATTTTTCAGCCCCAAGCTTGGTACGACGAACCTCAATCGACCGAACCCTTCGGACCAAATGCTTTAAAATAGTCCTGTAACCCTATTTTTGCATTTTTTCCATTTTTTCTAACTTGTTGGGATTTCTTCTTGGATGGGAGAGTTAGAGAGAAGCCGAGGGGCCCCCAAAAAAATGATTTTGGCCTTGAATCAATTTAATTGCTTGGGACTAAAGAATTTAACGCATGTTTATCAAAATTACCTTGAGGGTGAATTTTGGATAACAATTTTGGTGACTCAGCGGGGTTATCTGCTTGCCAGATGAAGAATGGCCAGCTGCTTGTAGCAATCCATTGGGTATGGAGTCTGTTTGATAATCTCTCAGCTGATCTGAAATTTGAAAACTTGTATCTTTGAGCTATTGAAACATTTGTTGAGTTGGTTCTCATGTGGCTGCAATTCTTTTCCGGAAGCTTGACGAATTTCCAACATGCACATACCAGAAGCATTAGGACATGTGCACAAGCACTTAGGGAAATAAAAACTACTCTAACAGCAGTATAATGTGCATAAGCACTTAGAGGAATGGAAATTCTAAATTAATATTTACAAGGGTGAGAAGCTATCTTTCTAGTAGCAGCGTTTGAGATAGATCCCATTGACCAAAATCTGTAATTCTTCACCATCCAACTTAGCCAGTCGGAAGTCATTGCTACCTTTGCATTCAATGATCATGTACCGCCACTCCAGATGGCATCAAACTTGGAATGCTTTCCCAGATTTGCACGATTTGCATCCCATTTCAACACTAGATCTCTAATTTGGAAGGTTCTAGCCTTGGCTTTCCTATCAAAAGTCTTCTTGATCACAACTTGATCCTTCTCTATTGCTTGGGCTGCATGCTCTATAACTTCTTGGAGCTCCATTAATTCTGCAAATCTAATCTCCATGGGTTCAAACTCAGCCAGTTCCAACTATTTCATGAGTTCCAATGCTGGCAACTCGAGTGATACAGGTAGGACTGCTTCTTTCCCATACACAAGATTGTATGGAGAGCTCCCCGTAGACCTCTTGGGTGTGATCCTATCAGCCCACAGGGCTGATTTGAGCTTTGCGTGCCAAGTCCTTTGATTTTCATCTAGAGTTCTTCTGATGATTCTTAGTAGGTTCTTATTCGTAGACTCAGCTTGACCATTACCTTGAGGGTAATAGTTCGACGAAGTGCTGAGATACACACAATTCTTGACAGCCCATTCAGTGATCTTTGTGCCAAGGAATGCCAATGCATTATCTGATATGATAGTGGCAGGGGCACTAAACCTCGTGACTATCCCTTCATAGAAATCTAAGATATTGGATTCATTTGCCTCCCTGAGTGCCACTACTTCAGTCCACTTGGTGAAATAGTCTATTGCCGTAAGTATCCACTTGTGGCCTTGACTCGAATTGGGATTGATAACCCCAATGAAGTCCAATCCCCATTGCATGAATGGCTGATCTACTGAAATTGGATAAAGGGGCAGCGCTGCTAACCTTTCTTTCCCTGTGAAGAATGCACATCTCTTGCATTTTTTGACCCATGAGTAGCAATCATTGAACACAGTAGGCCAATAGTAACTAGCTTTCATGATTTTGAGAGCTGTTATTTGTGGAGCAAAGTGGCCTCCTATTTCCCCATCATGGAACTCGTGTAAGATCTTCTCAACTTGTCTTGTTCTAATGTATCTTAATAGAACACCATTTATGTCCTTCTTGAACAAGATACCATTAATGAGTACATACGGGACAACTTGTAACCTAAAGTATCTCCTCTTTGCTTTGCTCATTTCTAGAGGGCACAAGCCTATTTGGAGGTAATGCACCAAGTCTTGAGTCCAACATGGAATGGGTGCATCATCACTGGTTGGTCTTGATTGTTCTGTAGTAGCAGGACAACATCTTCTTCACCTTTTGAGCCGTCTGGTTGTTTGAAAGCAAGCTGCTCACACAAACCTTTGCCACGAACCAGCTTGGTTACTCTGATTTCAATATCATATTCCATCACTTGAGTGATCCAACCTACTCTCTTCTCGTTTAAATCCTTGTTTAGGAGAAAGTCCTTGACACCAGCATGAGACACCAGCAGTTGAATCTTATTGTTTGAGACCAAGTGTCTGAACTTCTTCAAGCTCCTGATGATGGCAAGGACATGCTTTTCGATGAAAGAATACTTTATTTCGTAATCTTCCAAGGTTTGACTGAAGAATGCTATGGGCTATTTTGAGCCTTCTCTATTCAGCTATGTCAAGATAGCTGAGATTGTATCTGATCTACCAAACGCATACAACATGAAGTCCTTTGAAAAGTCTGGGTTGATAAGAGTTGGAGCTTGTGATATTGCATGCTTGATGTTGTCAAAAATTTCCTTGCCTTCTGCTGTCCATTTGAATGCCAGGCTCTTCTTCAACATCATTGTTAAAGGCTTCACAAGAGTAGCAAAATTAGGCACAAATCTGTGGACAAAGTTTATCCTTCCCAAGAAGCTTTGAAGATATTTCTTGTGGTGTGGCAATGGAAGTGTTCGGATGGCTTCAACCCTTTTAGGATCAATTGTTAGCCCTTCCCTAGAGACAATGTGGCCCAACAATTTGTCTTCGTGTGCCAAGAATATACACTTTTTTGGATTCAACGAAACTCTGAACCTTCTACACCTCTGAAACACTTGTCCGAGGTGAAAGAGATGGTCTACTGCATTCTTTGAGAAGACAGTGATATCGTCTAGGTATACCAACACTATTTTGTTGATCAAGCCTTTGAACGCCATATCCATAGCTTGCTTGAAATGTTGCTCCGGCATTTGACAGTCCAAATGGCATCTTCTTGTAAGCATATGTGCCCCATTTTGTAGTGAAGGCCGTCTTGAATTGATCTTCTTCCTTCACCATTATCTGATTATAGCCTGAATATCCATCTAGTAATGAAAACCTTTCTGAACCAGCTACAACCTATAATATTTGTTCCATTGATGGAAGCGGATAATGATCCTTGAGTGATGCTCTATTTAGATCGCGAAAGTCCACACACAATCTTATTTCTCCATTTCTCTTTCTTACTGGCACCAAGTTTGTAACCCAACTTGAGTGTTTGATGGGGAAGATGATACTGGCCTCAATAAGCTTGCTTAACTCTTTTCTCATGAGAGGTTCGATATGGGGATTCACTGGCCTTTGCTTTTTCCTGACAGGCTTGGATTCTAGATCTAGCTCAATAGTATGTTGTGCCAACTTTGGGTTAAAACCTCTTAGATCTTTGTAATTCCAAGCAAAGACATCTAGGAACTCTTGACAAAGCTGAACAAAATCAGATTTCTCTTGTGGAGTACTTACTTTGCCAACTTGCAATGTCTTGCCTTCTTCCACTAAAATAGGCTCTGAATATTCACCCTTTACTTGAATGTTCGCTTTCTCCTTCCGGAATTGATCATTCGGATTGAAGATTGACTCCAAGGTTATGAGCCCTTTTGGTAATTTGTTAGTTCTCAACTTCACCACTTGGTCACCATATTGCTGCTCGAGCTTGTCTTGATTCTTGGTGGAGAACTCAACTTCTTCTTGCAGGAAATTAATAATCTGTTGATCATTCTCGAAGACTTGCCAACTTGTATTGTTATCCGGAATAGCTGGTCTCACAACCAATTTGATATGAGGCTAAGATTTCTCACTTTTGATATTTTCTGCAATATCGAACGCAGCCCCAATTCTTTGCCATCATCCCATTGCTTTATTCTTTTTTCTTGGGATGGAATTGATGCTAAAAGCTTCAAAATCTTCAATAAGATCCCATACCCGATTTTTGTAGTTCTTCAACAGATCATTTTTGGCAGCATTTTTTTCTCTGACTTGGTTTACGATCAGCTCACTATCACCAAATAATTACAAATTCTTGATGCCTTTCTTCTTTGCCTAGTGCAATCCATGAATTAAGGCTTCATACTCAGCTGTGTTGTTTGAGCAAGAAAACTGAAAACAGAAGGCTGAGTAATACTTTATACCTTGTGGCGAAATGAGCATAGCTCCTCCTCCCACACCTTGTCTACTCCTTGATCCATCAAAGAACAATTGCCATACTTCATTTTCGTCCTTATGATTTGGCTTGGTGATGCTGGGGAGAGGTTGATTCCCTTCATGTAAACAATAAAATCCTAGCTCAGATTCTTCTATTTCTTGATAAGGATCAAAAGCATGCACCTTGCTTGCCCATTCGTCAAGAGTCAAATCTGGGATTCTTCCAACCTTGGTGTCAGCTTCATCAGTGCTTGGATAATCTTCTTGATCAAATGCTGAATAATTGGTATTGATTTGGCTTGGAGTGTAAGGCTCAATGTGAAAGTTTGCAATAGGTTCAGATTTGATTGTGGCCTTAGTTCCATACCTTGTTCTAAACAACATGTGTGACCAATCCGCCGAAAGATAGCCTCCAATTTTAGCAGTGAAGTCTCTTGACAAGCACAATGCAAAGAGTGGTGGCAGGTCTATGACTGACACATCTTGTAACACTATTATGTTGGGGCATGCATGCAGTGTGAGGCTCAAACCTTTTATTACTCCAACCATTGTCACTGCTGTCCTGTCTAATTGCACTACACCCTTGGAGATGACTTCATATTGAAGCCCCAATTGATCGGCTATTTGCTTGGGCATTACTGAACTACTTGCCCCGGAGTCAATCATGCAATTGTGTACTAATTGGTCCCCAATGATCAATGAAACATAAAATGGAGGGGGCTTCAACATTTTACCTTGTTGTCCTCCATGATTCCCTTCAGGTTGGGCAGCATTTGTGAGTACCTTCTCTTGCATTTGGACCTGTTGATTTGAATTTGACCAGTCTTTCATGGCAGCTTGTAGCAAATCTCTTTGGCCTGGGATGGATAGTGATTCCCACATTGATATGTTTACATTTCTCTTCTTCATCTGATCAATGATGTTGAATGGGGATGGAGCATCCCTTTGTTGTCCTTTAGCTTACACACTCATTCCTTGCACATGGGCAGCAACAACTGACATTTGAGTTGGCCTAGGAACTATTTTAGGTAGTCCTTGTGTGCTTGGGATTGCATTTTGTTTGCCAATAGTTTGTGGAGTGACAGAAGGTTGTGAATTACTTGGGGCCAATGGCTGTCCTTCACCCAAATTTCTCCTTTTTGACCTTGTGTTGGCTACAACACTTTGAGATGGTATTTGATTCATATGACATAAATCTTCAGCCTGCAAATTGACAAGAGTAGTTTCATTCGGAGACGTTCCTTGCTGAGGTGCTTCTTGCCGCTGATCTTCTTCGTGGCTGGACTCTTGCGACCCACCAACGGTTTGCACCATCAGAGCCTAATTTAATGCACTGTTAAAGCACATTGATTGGTTGTGTGGCTGACTACATGGGAAACACCAATCATATTCCCCGGGCCATGTTATTTTGCACCGGTACCAAAGCTCTAGATGTGGATGCAACATTGGGATTATAGGACTGAAATGGTCTCATTGCTGGGAGGCCTTGCTTGATTCTCGATTTGCAGCTGGATTGGGTGGTCTTTGAGGCTGATATGGCTACCTATTAGGCTAAGCTTGAGGCTGATAAGAAGGTCTAAAACTTTGGGCTTGCTGCCTCTTGAGTGTAACCAACTCATTACCTAGATTTTGCAATTACTTCATGAGTTCTTGAAGTTCGTTTGAGGCACTAGAAGATGAAGTAGAAGCTTCACTTGAATTCTGATTTCTAGGAGTGAGAATAGGAGCTAAAATAGGTGCTTGATTAGTACTTGGGCCCTCTAAACTTGGATATAATGGCATTGGAGGCCTAGGAGCTAGCTTGCCAGCTTGAATCAAACAATTTTCCTAATGGCAATGCTATAAGCAACAGGGATAGTTGTGCCTCCCATGGATTGAATCAACATAGAAATATCAGAATTTAAAGCTTTAACATAATATAGGAAAGCACCTTCTGCTGCTGGCCTTACTTGCCACAGAATCCTCTCCCATCCCAAGTCCTTTGAAATATGAAGTTGAAGTCAATCAGCTGCTCATTGGGAGCTCTATTTATGGTTGTCACTGTTCCAAAAGGGACAAGTTATCTCCCTTCTCTCCGAACTGCTCATGGAGAGCTATACATAGCTGGTTCCAATTTTGGATAGATCCTGAAGCAAGGCTCTTGAACCATTGCAAAGCCTTCCCTTTGAATGAAGATGCCAGTAGTTTGACAGTAACTTGCATCTCATTAATCTCATGGATTGCACAAATATTTGCAATGTCCTTGACATGATCACCCGGAGTGGTCTGATTTTCTCCAGTAAAGTATGGAATGTTCTTCAATGCTGCAACTGGGATTGGATTTTGTGCATTGAGAGCAAGTGGGCTACTGCCAGTGAAATTGACATACGGATTTGGTTGTGCCATCCTGATTGGTCGAAGAACTCTTGTTGATTGGATGAAAGGCCTACTAGGTGGAGGTGTTGACAAGGTTCTATTAGGTGGAGATGGAGATCTTTGAGCTCTTCTTCCCCTTCTTTCTCTGCCTGGAGATAGGTGTATATGAACAAACAATCCTTCCTCCCTAGTTCTCGACCTGGTCTGTATTCTTTTCATAAATCTACCAGGCTTGGACTACTGAAACCAGCGGATTATGCCTCTTTTGGAGTCCCCAGATGTGTAATTTCAAAGCTCCTTCAAAGCTGGAACTTATAAAAAGTGCACATCGATCTTGTTGCAATGAAAGTGAAGACCTCTAAAGTCCCACCGTGCGTGCTAGAACTGTTATCACTGAATCACAGCACCCTTATATTTGAACAAGTGTATATACTTGAACTCACGATGTGATTGGATAACATGGGAACTATCTCCAAGTTGTGGGACTTGCTACTTGAGATAGACCTCCAGAGAAAGCTGGTTCTTGCTCCTAAACTACTTGCCACAATCTACTCTAATGCAGGGTAAACTAATTGATCTAATCTAACTTTCCAAGGGACCAAGAAGAGAAAATGCATAAAATGAAAGCCTACACTAAAGCGGTGATACACCAGAAAAGGAGGGTGTGAGAGTAGTTTTTAAATGCGTGAGATGCAGAAGCAAAGTGCACACTAGAAGGGGTGATGACAGTTCTCCACAATCTAGGAAAATGCATTCGCAAACATATTTCAAACATACACAATGATAATGGATCCTTGAAAGAGCATAATAATAGACACAATATTCTTATAATCAAGGTTGAAGGGGGAAAGAAGAAAGCAAGAAAACACAAAGGGGAAGGTGCATCCACAAACTTATATTTTATTGCTTCTTGATACGCACAGTTCAATTGGTTACAAGAAAAGGGCCTGGATCACCATGCAAGGAGTCCACTACAAGGGCTCTGCAACACATTATCTTCACAAAGCAATTTTGGCAGAGCTTTACACAAAACTACCTCTTTTCTGATAATGAGCCCAACACTCCAATTTATAGAAAAGATGAGAAGAGACAGAGAGGGAAAAATGAAAATCCCGAAATCTATCCTTCAACCACTTTTAAGAGGCATTAAATGGAGTAAAATGATTGTATATTACTTGCAAAAGGCCCCCCATACTGTCCCAGGTGCTGCAACAGAGAAATAATGATGACCATGCCTCTTAATTGCACTCCCAACCACCAAATAAAACACATTATGAACCCAGCCACGTTTTATGTTTTTTTGATAAATCTCTCATAAAATCTAGAATTTCTTGATTTCTATGCATCGGGCTCAGAGCCACGATTCCAACGGTACCAATTTTATGTGATTTTGTTGAGAAATGCAAAAGTTATGGCCTTCTCGAGGCAGCTATTTTGGGTTCGTTTTCTCGGCATTTGACTATTTTGGGTTTAATATGTTTATTTTAATTAAATATATCTACCCTCATTAAAAATAAGAATTCGCGTTTTCCAGAAAGTCATTTGGGTCCGTAGGCGGAATGAGCATTAATCGACTGAGTCGAATATGTTTATTTTATTTAAATATATCTACCCTCATTAAAAATAATAAATCCAGTTTTTGTGGTGTAGAGGACATCGTGCTCGTTCCAGAAAGTCCAATTTTGTGAAAATCGGAGCTCGGAGTCAAAAGTTATGGCCGTTTGAAGTTCACGGGTCAAACGTTGACTTTTCTCCTTTGCCTTCGGCCGTTTCAGCTTTTCGCGTCCCTCGCATCCCGTGCGTACCTTTTCCCGGCTGTCCCAACGAAAATCCCCCGCATCGGCCGATTCGGGCTTCCTTGTCTCTCTTTTGCGGCCTTTTTGCCTTTTCGCGTCCCACGCATCCCTCGTGTACTTTTGTCCCAACTATCCCGAGGACCACCTGGGACAAAAGTCTCCGAACTACCCGAAATGGATTGTCTTTCGACAAATTGGCCGATTCACGTCCCATGCGTACTTTTGTCCCAGCTGTCCCAAAACCACGTGAAACAAAAACTTGATGATTTTTCTCACTTTCGGCCGCTTCGGTTTTTCGCGTCCCTCGCGTCCCGACGCCCCAACTTTCAACCCCAAGCTTGGTACGACGAACCTCGATACGACACGAACCCTTCAGACCCGAAATGCTTTAAAACAGTCCTACAACCCTATTTTTTGCATTTTTTCCATTTTTTCTAACTCGTTGGGATTTCTTCTTAGATGGGAGAGTTAGAGAGAAGCCGAGGGGGCCCCAAAAACATGATTTCGGGCCTTGAATCAATCTACTTGCTTGGGATCAAGAATTTGACGCATGTTTATCAAAATTACCTTGAGGGTGAATTTTGGATAACAATAATGAAATGCAAAAATATATCAAATAAAACTAAGCAATAAATAATGAAACCCTAATGTGTAAAGAAGGGTAATATGCCTTAGTTGATTCACCGAGTTCTGTAAAAGTGCTCAAATCTAGAAAACAGAGAAATGCGAAGCATTGAATCATCACACCGAAGCTTAAAAATGGCATAACTGGAGGAATAGGCTGGAATTGCGTGCTTAAAGAAGGACATGGATGGTTACAGGGTTCTGGGTACTAATTTTGGGAACTTGGGTCTATGAAAATGCTTAGAAACATGAATTCTAAGGTTTAGAATATGTTCACTAATGCTCACCTTTTGTCGTTATGGGTTCACACAAGTGATCGCTGAGGGCACAATAAACTTGTAATGAAGAATGAACCTGTAAAACCCTGAAATAGACACCAAATACCAAAAATAAAGATGCAAAATGAGGGGTTGGACTATCCTCAACCACCACAATGGTGGACTTATAACGAGCGTTATGACTAGATCTCGTAACTAATGCATTTATGTGTGCATGTGTACGGAATTGTGCCCTAGGTTTCTCTCGTGCAGTCATACTTAGATAACGAACAAGTAACTAGATGTAGAATGTAATAAATGTCTACATGAAATAGAATGAAATTCCATCCTCTCGAAGTGTGATGTAGAAAACCAACCATTGTGTCCCTTGTGATGGAGCTAGATGGATGCAATGGAGCTCTTAGATGCCTTGATGGATGCAACCTTAGGTGGAGATAGTATATGCTTAGTGCTTGGTCCTTTATTATGATGACATAACTTTATATATTTACATGATTACCTTACTTTAACTTTGTAATTAACCCCAAAAATGCCGACTACCAAAAATATAAGATGCTCAAATGACTAGAAATGACCCAAAAAGTGTGAGTAAATATAAAGAGGATAGAGGTGCTTAGATTGGACAAGGGCACCTGGTACTGACATCCTAGTCTAGGAACTGGTGTCGAGGATGAAAAATGATGATGAATGAAAAGGAAGATTGAGAAAGTAGAGGTGTAAGATCAAGAAAAGTGACGGAAGGGATAGAAAAGTGGGAAAAGACATGGGTTAATTAGTATCGTTGTTACCTAGGAATCACATGAATAGTTTTATGTAATCAGACTAGATAATTACCCAAAGTGTGTGATTTTTTGTATAAATTTTCCCCTACTTTATGTTGGTGAGAGGAAATATCGGTAACATAAAGTAGATAGAGATGTGTACCTGATAACCATGTAGATCGATGTAGAAAAACATGTCGAGGGACTAAATAAAGTGTGGAATGATAAAAATGTGAAGTGTGGATGCTAAGGAGGAAAAAGTGTAAAAAGTGATGAAAATGAACCTAGGGTGGAGAACACATGTGTAGCTATTATGATGTACCTGTTGTCAATGTCGATGTGTGTGATGTTGTTTGTTGTTGTGGTGTTGTTGACTACCGCTTCCCATACGGACGGACTTGCAAAAGAGAAGCCGACAAGTAGTCAAATACGCATGTATATGATCAAAATATGTAAAAAGTGTGTAAGGAAAGTATGTAAAATGAAAAAGTGTGAAAAAGGAACATGTGCACCTGATCTATGATGAGAAAAAGGGTGTAGAAATGATCTTATAAAATGATGCCGAAGATCAAGTCTTTCGGTGATTTCACACCAGTGTAATGGAAGAAGTGTATGGAGAACTATCTCGGTGTTGTCTCTGCTAAACTTTAATAGCTTCCCATTGTGTAAAAAACCACTATAGCTGGTGTTCATGTGCTAAGGACTCTCTGCCATATAAAATACACTACGTAAATTCCAGTGCTAAAGGACTCTCTTGCCTTGTCAAAATCCTTTGTGACATGTCGAAGAATTGTGTAATTGTCCCTAGTTATTGGAACTATAGGAAAGACCTTTGTATTGCCCCTAGTTTCAAGCATCCAGGAAAGGCCACGGTACTAAGGACCCAAGTCCGATTCTGAGTCCCATTTGAAAGTTAAACTATGATGTACCAATACCATGCTATGTGTAACTTTGTATGGGGTGACTAATTCACCCATATGATGCCCCCCTCGTTTGGGGTGCATGTGACATTGCTAAAGGAGTATGTGAACGAAAAGAGTACCAACCACTGTGCTGAAATTGTGCCCCGCATGGGGAATGAAATGTGCTTGGTAGAAACCAAGGCACATGTAAATAAGTGGCTAGAAAAACAAGTGTTAGTACAAGAAAAGACAAACAATCATGTACATGATAAAATGCAAGCTATGCAGATACAATGTGTAAACACATAAGAAGACAATTTAGACCACAAAAAGTGGGTTACAAACATGAGATATCACTCACAATGTCACAAGACAATCAAGTCCATCATGGCCATAAGAAGACAAGTGTGCAAACAAGAAAAACATGAAAATATCACAAACAAGAGTATACAATGATAAGCAATGGTAAATAATGTAACAAACAACCATGGAAGAAAATAGCCCTGCATAACAAATGCTACACATGAAGCACCATTAGCATGTTAGAAAGATAAAATGTATGTCAAAGCATGTATAATATGATAAATTAGTGTTCTATAAAAAAATGAAGCAATAACACCTGTAGTGTACGAAAGTGGATGCCCCTAGGAGCCGCTGTGGATCGGTATGAGGCACTCGCGCCAAACATCCATGCTACGTGTAATAGACATATATAATTTGTGATCACAACTAGAAAGTCAAGTGAATGCACATATGTGTATGATAAAGATAATGACATACACGATATCTATCTAACATGTGTAATAATATGAACATGTAATAAGTAAATGTAAGCAAGAGTAAATGCAACCAAGATATGTAGTATGCTATGGATGAGGCGAATGGAATGCAATGTGAATGATAGGAGCAACGTGCCCCTTGAGTGGATGGAAATGTATGTAATGAGGTTCATTTATTTATGCCCCCTCGTAGTCAAGAATGAACCGTAAATGAGAGTGCATCATTGGGAAATGGTCTGAAATGTGTGTAGAAGAAATATGGTGATTGTAAGTTGTTGTGTGATGTGTAGGATTGAATGTGACAAAGTAAAAGTGATGGGGTGGTAGAATGTGTGATGATTTATCCTAAAGTGTATATCACTAAATGTGTGAGGAAGATGTCCAAAAAGTGTGATGATGTAGCATAAAGCATATATCACAAAATATATGGATGGAAATGATAGAAGGTGTGATGATTTAGCCTAAGAGCGTATATCACAACATGTGTGAAGAAGGTGGTGGCTAAAGATGTTGCATAGTATGATAAAAATATTGGTTGATCAAATGTGTGGGTGTGATGAGGTCCATTTGATTGGTAAACCCTCAGCATGAGTATGGACCGAGGGACTAAAGTGCGTCATCGGAGTAGTGGGTGTAGTGCATAGAAGAAGATGAGTAAAATGTGGAATGTGTAGTAGATGTGGTCATGATAAGATGTCATGCGTATAGTGGGTAATGCACCTAGTGTGTGATAGAAGCTGCAAGAGGGAGATTTCATACGTGTATAATGTGTGTTGTGTGAGGTATGTAATGTGTAATGTGTAGTGTGACTAAGCAATGCTAGAAAGATGTGGTTGTAAATGTGCCTAAGTGTAAAATGTGTAATGTGGTGAAGTGATGAGAAGGATGTGCTACGAAGGTGTCAAGTGTGTGATAATGTGTAGTGTGTAGTGTAGAGTGTATAGTTTAGAATGTGTAATGTACAATGCAAGATGTGGAGATTGTGTAAGTGTGGAGGTATAATGCACGTATGATGTCGAAGATGAGGATAATGTAAAATGTATAGTAGTGTAGTGATGAATATGTATGAGAAATAGAAGGATGTATAATGTAGGGTCTAACATGTAAGACGTAATAGCGTCTAATGTGTAGTGTGTGAGGTTCATGTGTATAGTATGCCCTTAATAGTCAAGTGTGAACCATAACACAAGAGTGCGTCATAGGTAAATGAGGTGAGAAAAGTCACCTACCAGAGATTAAGCGGTCATGTAGCAATGGAAGAAACATTAGAACCATGCGATGGTCGCAAAATTTGAAATGTGTTCTAGTTATCAAATGGAGTAGTTTCTTTGAAAAAATGAATTAAAAATGAAAGTGGAGTAGGATGGGGAGGAATATTGAATGGTGGTAGCTTTGGTGGTATTGATGACATTGCAGAAGACTTGATAGGAGAAGGTGGATTGATTTTGAGAGGTTGTTGTATAATTTGACTTGGTGATGCCACATATGACTTGAGAGGAGGAGGTGTTATATTTATTTTGAGAGGCGATTACTTAGGGGTGCTTGAATTTCTGTAGAACGACCATTAGAAGTGATGACTTGATGCTCATTAGACATAAATGAATGAGATAAATACATGGGAATGCGGTTGAATGTTGGGAAGTAAATGAGATAAATCCTTGACGCTCAAGATGCTTGATTATTCATCGTAAATCATAACAATCATTTTCATTATGTCCATTGATTTGATGATAATTGCAATATGGGTGACCTTGATATTTTTCAAGTCGGTAAGGAGGATAGCCTTGAGTAGACGGTAAAGTGATCAATTGATGACTAAGGAGCTTAGTAAGAATGTCATGTTGCTTAGCATTGTGACCAAACATGAGAGGCTCTGGTAATGGAAAGACTTGAGGCTCACTAATATAAGCACATGTAGAAGACATAGAATGAAGATGGGATGTAGAAGGAGAAAAAACATGAGCCTAAGAAGCATCCTTAAGTTGTTGGATTTCAGATTTAAGAGATGTAATCATGGATTCCATAGCTTGAAATTTGTCTTGAAATAAAGAATGTAAAGCTTGAATTGAGTCCAACATGGATTGATTAGATGGAGGATCACTAAGACTAGGGTCATCAAATAGCCGATCTAAAATAACACTCACTTGATGTGGCGAAAGTGTATTGCTAGGGAGATACATGGTGTCTAGGGATTTTTTCAAAATAACTTGGCAATTAGGATGCATTTGAATTAAATCATACAAAGAAATTTGAGAAACTTTAGGATCCATGATAGAAAAGATGATGTGCTAAATAAGGATCCGAAAGACCGATGTAAGTCCATTGTTTTTAAAAAAATGCAAGGTGTCATAGTCATATTTAATGGATTTTTACAAAATTGAGAATTTTAATTTTCTCAACATTTTAGACCTGGACAATAGTGGTGAGGTTGCTAGTGAGCCTCAGGACAAGAGTGGCCGAGATATGGGCACTAGTGTCCTACTCCCGAGCACCCCATCCCCGCATTTGGGCACCCTGGTCCAGAAAGTGTATATGTGGCTTAGAATGGTGAAAATCTGATTTGTAATGTATAGTAATCTGATAAATGAGTGTGTTTGGATTTGTATAGTGTTCTAATGCTTGTTTGTTGTCATGTTTGTGTTGTGTAAAGGGATATTCACTTGAGGGAGTTCCATGGCGGGTGTCATTTGAGTACGTTTCTTGGAATGGGCCTGTCGGATGATGAGTGGGATGTGATGGATGACACCAATGCGGCACATAACACAAATGGGGGATGTGCCTAGTTATCTAATTTCCTCCACCACCCACTGAAATTAGGTAACAAGAAGATTACTACTGCGATTAGTAAAGAAGCCCCTAAGTTATCTCGGTTGTGCAAAGATGAGCTCATAATATCGATTGATGGTTATGGATAATAGAGGAGATGGATATCCCCGCCAGCATGGCAGTTGGTGAATTTGAGAAAACGTAGAGATAGCCCTGAGGATCTCGAATAATACGAGATGAGTCAAGCCTTCGGAAAAATTTGATAAGGACTTAGCCAAATCATGGTGAAAAAATGAAGGAAGCTGACTTGGTGAGTCAAAACCAAGCTAGGGACAAGTTGGCAAGGAAAAGTAGAAGAGTCATGGAAGGCGCCACGTGTCATCTCAACGCAATTCCAAAAAAGTGAGAGGGAAAAGTGAAACTCCAAACTCCCGCGGACTTCCACGTGGGGTCGAATGGTAAGGGGCCTGCCAAGAGAGGGTCCTTGTATTAATGTGCAACAAGTCTCATTATGAACTCAAAAAAAAAAAAAAGGAGCCACGAAGGTGCCACGTGTCATCTCAGTGCACTTTCAAAAGGTGCAAGAAAAGTAGAGACCCTAGAGATGCACTTGGCCTCCACGTGGAGCTCAACATAGATAGACTCCGAACCCAAAGTAGGTTGAAAAATATTGGTGGTAGGTCAATTCAATGTAGGATTAATCATGAAACCCACTAGGAATTTTAAATGCTTAGATATTTTAAAAGATTGTGAGAGCCCGCGTGGAACGCCCGACCCCGAAGTTCAAACGAGCATAACTTTTGACCCAGAACTTTGATTTTCACAAAATTGGACTTTTTGGAAAGCTCTCGACATCCTCTACACCACAAAAATTTGGATTTCTTATTTTTAGTAAGGGTAGGTGGGTGAAAATAAAATAAACATCTCCAGCTCCAATAAATTAAATGCTCACTTGTAAAATGCAGGAAATCCCTGGAAAACTCAAAATAACTACTCACACTCAGAAGACCATAACTTTTGCAATTATCAATGATTTTCACAAAATTGGTCTTGTCAGAATTGTGACTCTGAGAACGACACACAATAAAAAAAAAGAAATGCAGAAAATAATGAAGCTTTGATGGCAATTTTTAAGGAAAACGAGCCCAATTCAAAGAGACAGTTGGAAAGTGGTTGGGAATGCATTTAATGAGCATGGCCATCATTCTTTCACTACTGCAGGTCATGGGACAACATGGGGAGTATTTTGTAAGAAATATTCCATTAATTACACTCATTTATTGCATCTTGTAAGTGGTTGGAAAAGTAATTTCAAGATTTCACTCTTCTCTCTTTGTGATTCTATATATTGTAATTTGGGTCTCATATTTAAAAGAGTGTTAGTCATGTTTCTTCTCTGCTCCTATTTCTTCCCTGCTAGGGGGATGAGATGGGAGCCCAAGCCTTCTTCCTGAAGCATTGTAATGGAATTTTATACCTCTTACCTGTTGATTGTTATACTGTGCACAATTTTGGAGCAATATAATATGTCTTGTGATGCATTTCATCCATCCTTTGCATGTTTTTATCGTCTCTAATAGCCTTTATTTCACTGTTGGTATATTGTGCATATTTCTAATGTTCACTATGGGTTTTAGAAGCTGTGATTAATGGGTTTGAAGTGGTGTTCTATGTGAATCTATCTCTAGCCTGTGGTGCATTTCGTCCACCCTTTTCATTGCTCACCTTTTCCCCATTTCAAGTAGTTAGATTCTTGATTAAATTCTCCATTCTTTTAATGAATCAATTTTGTTAGCTTTGTGCTATGTTTAATTTTTATTTAACCCTCATCTTGCACCCTAGAGAAGAGCCAACTTCTTCAAAATCTAGAGGTTACCTTAGGGCACACGTCCCACTAACCTAAGGTATCCAACAACTCTGACGATTCATCCACAAAGATAATCTCAACATGCCCCATAATATAAGTATATGTACTGCACTATGTGAGAGATGGTGTGCATATATGTGTACATTTTGGTTTCTTATAGGGGAGATGACTATTACTTTAGAGGATGTGTATCATATATTGCAGCTTTCTAGTTGTCGAGAGAGTACATGTGATGCCAAAGGAGGATATAGAGAGGTAGATGTGAGGTGCTATAAGATATTTTTGGGGCTAGACACATCCATCCACACATTGCTTTGAGAAATGTGCCTACCGATGTACTTGGCGGAGGGATACTTGAGTGAGTAGATGATATAGCATGCCCATTGGTTTGAGCCATTAGCCATAGAAGCCACGACATGTAATATATTGTTAAGTGAGAGGGAGGAGACATGTGAGGAAACTCAACGAGCCCGAGGGGATGTGTGGTGGCCCCTTAGTGTAGGATGTGTTAGTATGATATGTGGATTTGCAATGTCGGTTCATAGAGTAGTCTACCTAGAAAACCTTATTGCATAGGCAAGTGGAGAGGTATCGAGACCGTAAACAACGACACATAGTTAGTGGTGATGCATCTAGTTCTAGGGATCTCGTAGTACCTGAGAGTGATAGTGATGATGAGGTGTAATTAGTATTATTGTATATGATGTAGGGAGTTTCCCCAATGATGATTGTACTTTCTATATATGTATGGACACATGTGATTGATATATGATGAGCTTATTTTGTGGTGTATCGATGTTGTAATGTGATTGATGACATATTTTTAGTGATGATTATTGCGATATGTTTGTATATTGTTAATGTTTATTGAATGAAATTTGTAATGCGTGGTTAGTATGATGATGATAGTGGAATGAATGTAAAAAGAGATGATGGATGATGATCAAACTAACGTGTTGTGATGAATGTATATCGTGGTACCGTAATAGAATTGTAATATGGTTAGTTTGATAAATGGGGGAGTAGTGATTCCACCCAACATATGGATGAATAAGTTCATTTAATTAAGACCCCTCAAAGAGCCAAGAATGAACCATGGAAAGAAAGAGTGCGTCATCAAGAAATGATCAAGTGTGTAAGATGAATGATAACGCACGTGATGAAAGGTTCTTAGAGAAAACCCTAAATAGTCATGTAAGAACCGTAAGAACACAAGTGCGTCATCGAGGAGTGAGGTGATAATAATCACCTACCAAGGAACAAGGCAACGCAAAGTGGTGGAAGAAAGTGAGATGGAAGTAGCATGTGAATATGTTCCAAAATAAATGCCATATGAAGCTATGGTGGAAGGTACGAAAGTGGCGTGTTGTGGAAGCCAATGTGAAGGAACAATGTGATGTGGTGGATAGTGTGAATGTGATGGATGAGATGGATGAAGTGAATTTGATGGATGAGATGGATGAAGTGAATGTGATGGATGTGATGATGCAATTATGTATGGACACGGTGGAGAGTGTACATGAGTAACAAACTATGGTGGGGGACGTACCATGGTCTGAGCACCAGGTGGAGGAGATGACTCAATTGTAGTAGAAAACTTGTGATGAGGTAGAGGAGAGATGGATCGCTCACGTGAGCGAGAGACAAAGGAGATAATTCCCTTATATTCTAATTCTTATAATCTATCATGAAGGGTAATAAAGTCACTGTCCCTATGGCCATTTATGTGATGGTAATTACAATAAGGTTGGTCACGCTGACATTGTAGCCTATGTTGTGGATTGTGCTGGTTGGATGGTAAGTGATTAAGACACTTTTCAAGTAGGGAAAGCAACCCATCATGAGGCCAAGCATGATGGAAGAAATGTAATGGCTCATGTGACATAGGTGGAGTAGTAGGAGAAGTATCCTACCATGGAGGAGGAGAAGAAGTAATATGTGGTGGTGGAGTGGGTTGAGCTTATTTTCCTTTCTTGTGAGGAAAAGGTGGAGACTATGTAGGATGCTCAACCAATTTTGATGGAGGAGGAATAGATGATATAATAGAAGTAGATGTATGTGGAGGATCAATAACATTTGCGGAGAGAAGATCTTACTCTAGATCAATAAATTTATAGCATAGAAGAATGAATGACTCACATGTATCATACTATAACCTTTGTTTGAGCACATGAATCAAACTAGGACATACAATAAATTGATTTTCTAGATCAATAGGTTGGAATATCAGTTAATGTATACAAACATTGAGCTGTAAGATATAATCCTTGATAGGTGAAGATGAACCTTGATGTAAAGTAGGAAAGTGGTCATAAGTAAACTTAGGGCCATTGTTGATGATAAACTAATGGAGAAAAGAATCCTTCATATCATAGTAAGTACTGATAGACCCAAAGGGAAGATGAGTGTACCATTACAAAGCCTTGTTAGTAAGACTCGTATCGAAAGGCCTTAAGCAATAATCGATTATTAGAATAAAAGGTCATAAACATGTGGTAATGTTGAAGATGAGCATGAGGGTCACTAGTACCATCAAAACATGTGAATGCAGGCATGATGAAGTTATTAGGGAATGCAGAATTATGAATTTTCTTAGGGACATGGTTACTATGTAATGAGTTGTTATTGATAGAAGCATAGTAAGCCATACTTTCTAGAGTAAGAGATTGAACCTGAGATTGTAATTGACCTACAACATGCATGAGAGAGATGATATCCTGTGAAGGAATAGTGGAAGATGGAAACAATGTGTTAAGAGGTTGTAATTTACCATTGTGAGTGATCATAGGAATATCTAGAGGTGACAAGGGAGATTCCGATGCTAAAGGCACACTAGTAGTAGGTGTCGAAGAAGTTATAGTAGGTGATGTAGAGGGAATATCCATAAAAGCGGTAGGATTAGCATCATAAATATCCCTAATAGGTGAGGTGACTAATGAAGATACATCTATATGAGAAGATGAACAATGAACAAATGGGTGTAGATGTAATAAGAGGAGATGAAATAATAGGAGAAGAAGAAGTGATAGATGGAGGTGACTCATGTATAGTGCTAGATGCAATCTCAAGAGAAGGTAATGATGGAATAGGAGATTCACACTCGACCATATGAAAAGAAGGAGAAACATGACTATAAACTACCTCATCAACATCAGATAGAGACTCAAAAATGATAATGTTGCTAAGGATGCTATCAATAGGGTCATCAACATAATATGAAGGAGTATGCAAGTGACTATGAGATGTATCATGAGAAACAATATAAGAAATATTTGAATCATGAGAAGGAATGATAGCGAAGTGGCCTGACTCGGAGAGGAAGAATCAACATGTACATGTGAATGATGATCAATACCAAACATGTAATCGATAAGAGAATCATCTAAAATTTCCTTAGAAAGATCAGAAGGGGGATCAAAAGTAGCCATATAATTTGGTGTACAACGAGTGAAGGCTATCGGATCCTCAAAAAAACTAATGCCGATGGGAGAATATTCAAAACAAGTAGGCACATATTGCTGACCATATAGAAGCTATTGTTATATACGAGATGGAATAGGAGTAGGATTGCTATAGAGAGTCAGAAGCAATGGTAGCCTCATCATAAATAGGGTTAACACTAAAATGATACATGATGGGCGAAGAAGATGAAATATCTTTCGCCATCAGGGTTGGAAGTGGATCCTATGGAAAAATATTCTAAAGTACGGGTTCACCAAAATGATTACCTAAAATATGAAAATTAAGTGCTCTATATTCTAAGTTAATCTAAAATAGTAACAGAAATGAAGTAAATGATATGAAATGAAATGTAAAATGCTAAATAAATTTATTTGACTTTTAAAGTAAATAGAATAATTAAAATAAGAGTGATAAGGTTCTAATGCTATGTGTTGGACTTGAACATGATGATGTGTGGATGGAGCAGAGTGTGATGGCACAAACCAAAAAATTACAGCATATGTTACATAGAATGGGGCACCTATGGGAGCCGTGGTCTACAAGATGGGCACTCTAGTTTGTAGAAAATCTTAGGATCTTGGTGTCCCCCAAATTTCATCCCAAATCTGTGACTACCCTATCCAAATTTTTTTGTACTTTTAAAATAATGGGGCGTTTTGTGTTTTTATTGGTTGAAAGTTCTTGTATTGCATCAAGATATTTCCAAAGAGCCATATTATCCTTTTTCACCAAATACCTAGATGCCCAAAGTTGTTATATTCTCGCGTCGGATTTGTCTCATGGAAATTTGTATTTAATTATTTTGAGCCCCGTATGAGGCTATTTCACCTCTGCTTTAACTTTGTTATGAGCGAATATGTCATTATTCCTATGTGTCGAAAGGGTTTTAACTTGGAATAAGTTTTGGGCTTTATTTGTAACTTTTGGCAATTTTTCGTGTTTTTGTGTTGTCCCGCTTCGCTTTCTCGTGAAATTTCTCTAGAACAATTCCTTTGCTGTAAGCCCGATTTTTGTCCGGAGCAATTGGGAAACATATATGCACATTATGCCCGGAGGAAGTCACCATCGAGTCCGGATCACTGGGAAAAAATGAAGTCGCAGACGGAAAAGCCCCATGCGGGATGGGCACATTTTTGAAAAACAAAGGATTTAAGCCGCAATGGGAAAAATAGGAGCCGCGTGGCGGGGTGGGAATTTTGTACTGCTGGAGGGTACTTTTTCCCGTGATATAAAGTTCACTTAAGTCGCAATGCGGGAAAGTTAGAGGTCAGTGAGGCGGCGTGAATTTATTACTGCATTGCATCAGCAGTAAAAATTCCCATCGTGAAATAAAAGAAAAGTGACTTAAGTGAAATCATGGGATTTTAGTGCATGCCATGTAGGGGGTAAATAATCCCATTGTCAAAGTCAAATCACTTAAGTGCATCATGGGATTTCCGGGGCTGCCTTGCGAGGTAAAAATCCCATTCTCGAAATTCTTAAAAATAGAATTCTATTATGCAAAAAAGTGCGACCCACCTTGGGTGAATAATAATGCATTAAATAAATATTTGTTAATATTTATTCACCCAATTTTGGCACCAGGCTTGTGGAAAAGTTAACAAAGGGAAGTGGACATAAAGAATTTAAAAATAGAATTCCAAAATTAAATAAATTTAATTTATTTAATGCAGCCCCTTTTGAGAAGGAATTAATACTTTTTAAAGTATTAAATGATTATATTAATTCCTATTTTAAGTGGCTATGGTCAAAGCACACTGTGAAGCTTAAGTGAAGTGAAGTGTGGATGATTAAATTGAATTAATTTAATTGATTGGATGGCTGTCCTTAAACATGCTATATTTAAAAGAGAAGAGCTTGATTTTTAATTAATTAATTGCCTTTAATTGTTAGGGCAATTATTAATTATAGAATTGTGAGGGTTATATAAGCATGGGCAGTCATATGGGTGAATTATTTAATTCACAGGTAAAGAATTGCAGCCAAGAGGAAAAGTGCGCCCCATTTGAAGAAGGATTTTGCTCAGGCAAGGTGGCAACAAGGCTAAAAGCTTCCAAATTTGGCGCATGCTTTGAAGGAGGTTGATCTTTGTCTGCATAATTGTTTGCATAAGTGTTACAGGTGCTAAGGAATTCATTACAGGTGTTTTTCAAAAGAAAAGAAACTTATATCAATATCCAATACATTGAATATTTCCTCCGAATTTCAAGGATTATCTAGATCTGCACTTTTGGCTTTGAAGAATTCTAGTCAAATAAGAAGAAAAAGAATTGTTCAGACAAAGACAGATAAAAGCTATGACGAAGAAAGATGAAAAAGAAAGCACAACAAAGTCATGCATCACTTCTAAATTTACAGATATTGGAGACACAAATCTAGGCTCGGAACCTCTTGCTGAATTGATAGATAGATCCAGAGCAGGAAAGACTTCACTCATGCGTGCAGGAGAAACTTCACTCATGCGTGCATATTAAAAGTAGTGGAATTATTTGAGTTGTAGCTTTTCCATCCATATCCCAGTTGCAAAAGTTTGTTATGCAGTGCAGATGATCCATATCCGGATCTCATAGTTGCAAAGCTTCCGCACAAAGGCTTCATTCTCTTGTTTCGAATGCAGCCCGTGAAGAAGTCAGTGCGTGGAAAATTCCTTCCAAGATCTTGTGCAAATGCTCTCATCTTCCAGTTGAAGCCTTCATTGAATCTATATTCACCCTGAGTGCTTTCCAGAATTTTTAATTGGTCATATGCAATTAAAAATAAAGATGATGAGTTATTTATAACTAACCTTGCACTGATGCATGTACAACATAAGAACTGCAAAAGCTTCAAGGATAAAAGAGAAGACAATGTAAAATTCCAGCTTGCTTCCAATTCCAACCGCTTGTAATTCCACTTGTTTCGATCCAAATGCTTCCAGATTCGATTTGAACTAGTGCATACGCAGACATGAAAAAGGAGAAAGTCAACTTTCCTCTTCCTTCTTATTTCCTCCAACAAATTTAGCTTTCCTCTTCCTTCTTCTTTCCTCTGAAAAATTAATTGAGTGATCAATTTAATTATACAACTTAAATGATTGGTTTAAAAGCTATTACTTGAAAAAGTCAACTACTTGGAGATAGGTGGCACATGCAAAATAGAAGGTTCTATTTTCAGTTGCAAATCATACATGTCACGCAAAGAGGAATTCCAGGAGGAAGATTTCCAGTTGTTTCTTTCCGACTTCCACATGTGCCAATTCAACTAAAGCTTCCAACTTGTAATTGCCCCTCTACATTCTATAAGTAGAGGAAGAACCTTCGGGTTAAGAAAAAAAAAGATCAGAATTTGTAAGCAACAATCTTGTGTTCTAGACTTTGTGCTGAACCCCTAAGAGCAACTTGGAGCAAAGGAATACAAAGGAGCAGGTTTTTGGAGAACTTTGTGTCACGGTGTACTGTGTTTCTTGCTTTTAATCTTAGATCTCTTGATAAACTTTGTGTTATTTTAGATCTGGATCTAGGGCTGCCTTTGTTTTATAATTCTATGTGTTCATATCTATTAATTTTCTTCTATGTGCATGCAATTAGCTCTGCTATCTACTAATTGGGATGCACATCTTCCCCATTTCTTCTCTATATTTCCTTTACTTCCTTCTTCTATAAAATACTTCATTTCTTGAACAACTACTTACTTGCTGCAGAACTTCTTAGTTATGGTTCATGAACTAAGTGGTTAAAGTAAAACCCCTGATAGATAATAACACATTTTTATTGACAAATCTGACACGGGAGCCTCACCGGTTAAATGAGGGAGATTTATCTCATGACTACCTAGGTTTGATGCTATGCAGAAAATCTAGCCAACAGATCTGAATCTAATAGTGTTACTAGATCTTTGTAATATCTTAATCCTTGTCGCATGGTTGTCATAGTAGCTTCACTTATGTCATTGTAAACTTGTGATGAAGATATACCTGCAAAACCCCATACAAAGCATCAAATCCCTAAAAATAAATATGCATATGAAGGGGTCGAATGACCTCAACTTCCACAATAGTGGACTTACAACTAAATGCTACACTACATTCCGGACTCCAATATAGTTCGTGTGCTTGTGTGCCTAGGGTGCCCTAGTGCCAATGACACAAAGATAGGGGAAATAATTAGATGTAAAATGCAAATGGTGGATGGAATAGAATGAATACAACCCTTCCTATGTAGTGTGTATGATGCAATGATGCCCAAATGTAGTCCCTTGCCTTAGTATATATATATATCCCTTGATAGTAGATAGTCCACCCATAAGATAGTAGGTATGTTATGTTTATATAGGGATCTCTTGCTCAAATTTTGACACTAATGACCCGACATGTCGACTAGTACCTAGGGGAATGAGAGGGAAAATTATAAAGACTGACCTCAAAACTCTAAATTAGATGCAAGTGCTAATGGAATCATGTAACCTAAATTAAGGACTAGGGCAACCATGGGTGCCCTAGTACTACCCTAGGCACCCTAGTCAAATACTAGAGACGACAAATGACCAAATAACGACACCTGAGACTCCTTGGGAGACGACCAAAACTATGAAAATAATTGACGACTATGCAAGAAAAATGATGATGATGACCAACTAACTGATGACAGGACTAGGGGATGAGTCATTAGTGAATAATTTTCTTACACGAGATCCATATATAAAATAACATGTTTTGGCGGTATAAATGTAATAGTAAGTGTGTGATTTTGTGACTACAACGACTATAAAACCTTGTTGATATTACTCACAACAAAGGACTTGTATGCATATTACTCATCAAATTTTTTTTGATTGCAATACCACTAAAGATATGCTGCTAAGACACAAAGCCGATAGTGATCACAAAATTAAGCTCATACACCTTCAAACCCTCTTCAAACACACCTTCTCCTACTTCATTCAAACTTGCTCAAACATGGACTGATTTGGATAAATAACCTAGAAAAATATATCTTCATCACTCTTCATAAATTCAAACACTCTTTCAACTTTTCTTTATTCCCTCATATCACGTTTTCTCTCTCACCTAGCTCACATTTCCCCCTCTTTCAACACTAGTTCAAAATGAACCATTACATGCACTTAAATACATGACTCATGATTAGAAACATGATATGACAATCATGACCCTTAATGTCGGTCATACCAACATCAAATAACATATAAGACATCATATTAAATCATAACAGAGAGACCCATATAGGTCGACAATGCACCAAGACACAAGACAAGCCCAACTAGGCTCAAAATAAGAAAATCTCCTTCACTGAACACACCAAGACATCCAAGGACTTAATGTAGATATTTCATGCCTCCAAAATATTCACACATGTCAAACACAACATATCAATATCCTTCACCAAATCACAAGACTCTGCATCATCCATTCTTCTCACTTCACTACTAATTAGGATTGTTTCCTACTTAAAACAGGCACTTCCAAGAACCGATATTCATCAATGTAGTAAAATATCACACAAAAACACTTCAAATATTCCATGTAACAACTCATTTGAAATCTAATGACCTATAGAACAATTCTAAGAAATTAATACTACATGAAACATCCATCAAAGAAAATGGAACCACTTCTCCTCTTCAACAAAATGAACTTCCCGAGAACAAGTTTTAGAAACTTAATTAGTTTATACCCTTAATAAATTTTTTTAAGACCAATAAATTCATTAAATAGGAAAAAAAATCATCCATATTCCCTCTCCAATTGATAACCTTCATCAACTAAGCCAAGCTACTTGTCTTCTAGATCAATCTTCAAGCCAAAGCCTTGTTGTCATGAATAAATCAAACTAGGTCAAGTTGCGACCTTCTTCATGCCACATAAAGTCCGAGCTCAAAAAATTCATCCAAGTCCATCAAAATTCATCACCATGCGCACAAATGCTCAAGCACTTCCATTCACCAAGACTACTAAAACTACCCTTTTGGCCCAAAACCAATCAACCTATTTAAACTTGTGTAGGTCATAAAAAAACCTCAAAAATATTTTAAATGACTTAAAAAGTATATAATATATCCCTTATTCCTTAGAACACTAATTTAGTCATAGTGTCTAATGGAAAACCTGAGATTAAAACCTTATTTCCTAGAAACTAGCATATTTGAGTGGGCTCCACTAAGTGTCATGACTTGAAACTACCACAATATGAAATATGGGAGAGTCCTCTCCATCATAAAATCATAAAATTTTATGATTTAATCCATTTTGGGCTCAAAAAAATAAGTTTTCCTCCTTCGCTATCAAACTAGGGTTAAGAAGGGTTTTAAACTTCTTACCTTATTAACAATCGTTCATAAACAATAAACCCTCATTTAACGTCATTCAAACTATGATAACTTCTTATTTCCATGATTCAACATACCTAAAAGTATCAGGGGCCCATGCAAAGGTTACATGTGCCAACCAAGCAAATTTATTTCATATTGAGCTAGAAAACACACTCTCTTTCCCTATTTTGCTCAAAACACAATATCTTGCAAAATTATCATCATAATGACTTGAAATTTTTATCACACCTTTAGGAAACATATGTGCATCATCTCTAATAATTAGTTTTTCATAAATATATTTACATCTTCACCACCACTAAGACTTGCATGACTAAGCCTTGGGGTTTCACATGTTTTAGGTGACAACCAAGTAAACTAACACAAAACACATGCTCAAAACCACAAAAACTTCCTCTACATGATGAATATGATACGAAATACCTTCTTTATTGTTTTTAAGGGATAAAACACATCTGTAAGTGACTATCATGCCTTATTAGGCCTCTAAACACTAAGATTAAGTCTAATTTAGACCTAGAACAAGTAGGTAAACACCTTACCTCTACTTCCAAGAACTCAAAAAGGACCTAATAAACATGAGAAAACATGTCTCATACCCATTCATCCTTCCATGACCACATATACGTCTCTAACAAATGACCATTCCTCATTAGGTCTCCAAGCACCTAGACTAGGTCTAGATGAGCACCTGCAACCATGTCTTCAACATGCACATAAAATCTAATAATCTCATGGGTGTCTCAATACTCTCCAATCATTCTCTTCATGCCTCTACTATTCTCCTCAAGCCACCATGCAACTCAAACCATCATGAGATATCACCTAAGTTGACTAGGTCACCTGATTAGGCCTACTAGGCTAAGCCATTCTCACTTGTCTTCATTCTTGCCATCATGCTAAAACTTTATTGACCATGTAATCATCATGACACACATCCTACAACACTACAAGATCATCATGTTTTTCATTAATGATATTTTATATCAATGAAAACACTCTAACTCATACATGCCAACAGAATAACCATTAGATATTATTTTTCTTTGTCATTTTCTTTGGGATTTTATACTTTTATGGTTTTATGAATGGATAAAAATAAAAAGGATTGACTATTCATTTAATTCACTACATCATCATATTTATCTTCTTCATATTCTAAATACCTAATATTGGATCCACCAACTAGTTCATCATAAGATTCATTAACATAATTAGCTTCTTCATAAGAATCTTCAACTTCATCGTGGTTTTCTTATCTTTCATCAATGAGCTCAAAAATGGAATTTATAGGAGGAAATTCAATATCCAAATTAGGATGAGTAACGGTAACCGATTCCTATCCTTGGCAGGAGCATTGTTATTGAAATTCTTTCTTGGGATATCCCGGTAGGGAGCACTAGGTATATTATGAGACATTTTATTTTTAAGAGCATATAAATCATTGGCTAACATTTGTATCATATAATTAGTCGTTTGAGATGTACTATGGTTTTTAGACTTATAAGAATATTTTATTAAATTACCATTCATGATAAGATCATCTTCAATCTCTCTGGGTCATTTCATGCGGAAGCTAGAATAAGAATAAATGACCTTCTCAATAAGAAACCAACCTCATGTAGTTGAGCATTAACAAAGAAGAACTTTTGACTCTTAGGATTAAGAGTAGTACATTTTGAGATCTTGAGAATCAACTTTTTCAACTTGGACATGTAGTCACTATAGCGCATGTTGTTCTTTCTTCTTTTGAGTGAGATGAGCTAGTAACACATGTAAATCTTCCGCAGTTTTGAAACTTGCATCAAACCTTGTTCTCATGGTATCCCAACTATCAATGGAACATGGAGGTAAATTGTATAACCATTTAGTATCAGATCCTTGAAGAGTCTCAACAAAAATATGAATAGATACATCTTCATGAATAACACCCATAATTCCACAGCCGCAAAATGTAGCAATATATTCATGAGGATGTTTCTTTCCATCATCGTTGAACTTTGGAAAGTTCTCCCTCGAATCGTGAGGTATATCATGTAGAGGTTGAAATAATTCAAGAGGACCAATGGTTTGTCCCCATGGGACTGGAGGTAGAGGTGGCGTAACCATTACTCGAAGGATGTGTGTGCAGGAATTTGAGTTCCACTTAAAAATAAATCTCTACAAGCAGCTTGACTTACCTTGCTCTTATGTAGAGCATTTCCTACGAATATGTGATGAGATGTTTGAAATCTTGGAGGAACATTGTTCAAGCAAGGTTAAAATTATGTAACTATAAAAATCAAACATAGGATCCACCTCACCTCTCACTCTTCTTGTGCGAGTAAACACCTTTTCTCTTTGCTTGAATCATGAAATAAATGGTAGAACAAACCAAATATAGAGTTTCTAAAAGTTTGATAAAGCTCGTCTTACGTTTCTAGTTATCCCCAAGAGATTATCAAAAAAATTTTGGTTGGATATTTTGTCAAGGATAAAATATGAGGTTCAACCACAACATGTAGGAAAAAGTACCTCCTCAAATAAAGGGGAGGCACCCTATTTAATATTTACACTAATCTAGCCATTGGGGGTGGGATATCATCGCAGTAGTTTTATTTCTAGTAGAATGCAATATATATCAGAATGGAAGAAAGTTTTAGAGAGTGAGAGTAGGGAGTAGAAGCATTTTAATGAATAGTAGACACGTGATGTTTCTATGGGAAACACATATATGAAGATACTAACATGAGATAAAACAATAATAAATTGATTAAAGATATAAGGAACAATACACTAGAATATAAAGAATAGTATAATGCATTGAACTTAAGAACAATACTTGAAATAACACTTCAACACATAGTTTGTAATGTATCTCTTATATTCCTTATCACAAAATATTGAAAACACAAATTTTTTCTTCTCTTTAACAACTCCATCTTATAATATTTTTATTCCCAAAAAACCTCTTTATAATGCCTCAAAATTTAACATTTATAGAGAAGGAGAAGAGAGAAGGGGAAGTTGTTTGGATTGCAGTCTAAAAATAGAAAATACACATTAAGAGTTTCCTTGAATGGTTCTTACAAAATGACCAAGTCAACTTGAAAATCCAAACGATGTCTCGACATCTCAAAAATTTACATGTTTGATGTTAGAAAGGAAAAACATGGAAAAAATTAATCATATTTTTTCTTTTTAGTTTCATTATCAGCTTTCTTACAATGATACTCATGGAGTTTATGAGCCATATGTTGTGTTTCTTTTTCATCGCTTCTACATGAGTATCAGTTCAAACCATCACATGTGTTAAGTATATTAACCATCCTTCCAGTGAGTTTCTAGAGCCTTATGATATTATTGGCCAAATTGCTCAAAATATTTTGCAACAAGACCAAGTTATCAATTGCCTTTAAATAAAAATTAGTTTCAAATAACTCCTTTAATTCCTTGAAGATGTCATAAACCGGTAGCATACTTAAATCATCTTCTAGGACATGGTGAAAGATCTTGGAAAACTCATAACTAATGTCAATGGTGGAATTAGTTCCTTCTTCACAAGCCTTTTGAAGCTTTTTATAAGCTTTTTGTAAAATATTGATCGAAAGTAAATGGATTTGTAAAAATCAAAATGCCTCTCCCTTTCACTAATTACCCTTCCCGCATTCTAAGATGCATCACCGCACCTGCTTGGAAATATATCTATCTAGTTTACATATGACACTATAGAAAAAGACATTATTTACCTTCCTAAAGTGGCTCGAGATCTGCTTCAATGTTAACTAGGGGTAGAAGTTGTACACATGATATGATAACCTGGTTCCTTGGGTAGTTAACCCGAGATAAATTATCATTCATGCTGATCCATATGTAACATATGAATTCAAGTATAACTTCCCATTATCAAGACTTATTTCAACTAACTATCTATTGTATCACTAATGAATTCACCCCAATCAAAGAACTGGTCATTCTTGCGTATGATAGTGATAAATTGGTACATCCATCCTTGGAATTCTCTTGCTTTGAGAAGACCAAAAATATTCTTAATAATGTGATAATGTCATTGATTTTAAGAATGAAATCACTTCAAGGCAAGGTCTTGAGGAACCTACTTACTGCAGGCTTAGGTTTCACAAGATACTTCTTGTTAACATGTTTGATGCAATCACTTGAGTTATTATCCCAAGCCTATTGGGACTTCTTGATATTTTTGTTGACATATGTAGTGAGGTCGAAACTTAAGGAGACTATCAAAAATAATCAGTATCCAAACAAATTATGACCTCCCCATTTTGATTCTTTATAGCCCTAGCTTCAAAATCATAGTTAATGGATGCTATGAGAATAAAATCTAGGAATTGAGCGGATATGGGAAATGTAGTAAGAAGAGGTAATCCACGGTTACAAATGCATTATATCCATGCCATTTGTGAAGAAATATTGACCTTATTCCAGAGTCATCCATGTCTATATGCCCAAATTTAATATCTCTAATATCGATATTAGAAGGGGACACAACCCCTTAGTATTTGTATTTCATCTCTTTGGAGGATCCTACCTTGCCCTTCCCTTAACTAAATCAGACATGGGGAAAGAAATAAAAAGACATGTCCGAAAAACCCTATGACTACTTAGGAGTGAAAGCCGAAATTTTGTCTTGTTCAACACCCCTGAAAGTATGAAAAATCTCTGTCGGGATTTTCTCCCTTCAAGAAACCTTAAAAATTATAACAATATGTCGAGAACTTGGCCTTGCTTTTTACAATATGGAATCCACAAAATAATTTTGGGATTCAATGACTATCAAAAATTTCAAGAAACTTGAAACATGTGTAGAAATGTGACACTATTTTGCAGCTTGGAAATCCCGACACATTGAAAAAAATTTAGACTTGTTTCATGACTCTATATTCTTGAAACACAATTGAGATTCTTATCTTCCTATGCACCTTGTAAATTCTACAACACTATCGTAAAAGAAGAGCTATTTTACACCTCACGTTTTCCAAAATACTGAGTTAAATTTATAAACTTATCAATTTTACCACATGTTTCTTAGCAATTCAAGTTTTATACCATGATCGACATGTCAAAAATCTTGAAAAATATATGTTAGGTTTTTTTACGTGTTTGATCATGGTGAAAAATGGAAAACAAAATTGAAGTTTAAAACTTTGAAATTTCTTCTCAAAATGGAAAACAACTAAGGAGAAGAAGAAAGAAAAAGAAGAACTTTAACACAAAAATCCATAGATAGGTCAAAGCCAAAAAGGTGAAAACAACCAAAAACCCCAAGAACAAAAAAAAAAAACATAAATGAAACTTAGCAAGGAGGATAAAATCCATTTGAGAATGAGATGTGATTAAATAAAAATAAGAAATCAACTCAAAATGCCAAAAATGAAATCAAAGCTTTCGGGCTTGTAAAGGAATGCGTGATAAATTTTGAATTCATACAAGTACAAATGATATGAAAAAAACCCTTATTTATAACTTTAATTACATTAATTACACATAGGATGACATGTGTGGTGACCTACCTACACCCCGGAAATAAATGCATTGACCTGTGGGTGGAAAGTTGATCGCATAAAACATGTCATGCTTATGTACAATCGGGTCCCTAAAACCCGACACAAAGAAACCTAAGTGATTTGTCGGGAGTTGGGGTCGAAAACATCAAGCATTTGACATGATTTTTACCTAAGATGTTATGATTATGAATATCCTGAAAACATGATACACTATATTTTTTTAGGGTTCGGTTCGAAATCATCAACATGAAGCACAATTTTCAACCTCCATGTCTCAATACATTCAAAACTCCGAAACCCAAAATACTATAGTATGTTAGGTTTTGGGGTTCGAAATAAAATACATTTAACATGCCAAAATTCATGTTAATCCCGAAAATCTGAAAAAGACTTAGAAAAATATTTCAAGGCTAAAAAGGAATTTCTTGGCAATTTTGTACAAAGAACATAAGCCCCAAAGATGAAAATTTTTATTAGCTATATCAATTTTATCATGAAACTTAAACAATGGAATAACAATTGCCTCCGACTAGGAATTTCTTTGGGTTATGATAATCCAAAGGAAAAGAACTCCCACATCTTACAAGTTCCCATCCATTGGGCCACAAAGTCACAAGGAAGTGGAACAAATAGATACAAACAAAGAAAACACGTAAAAGAAAAAAACAAAGACCAAAAACAAACAAACCAACGGAAGGGAAACACATAATTTAAAGGGAAAAACTATGATACAAGTAAGAGAAAATTGCCATACTTTCTAAAATTTTTGAGGTATTTCCCATTGTGAGGCAACGAGAGATGAGTTCCGTCTAGGTATGATAAATAGAATATTTTTTCTCCATGTGGAAGGATAATCTTGAAGGGACCTCTCCATAAAGAGTCAAATTTTTCATGAATCCCCTTCGGCTCTTTTCTTTTGTCCCATAAAAGGTATATATATCTAACCTAAAAGTCCCATTGTTTGGCATTCTTGTCAAAAATCCTATTGACCTTTTCTAGAGCTCTTTGATCTTATGAACTATACTAGATCTCTTTTCTTCTAAATCTATCAGGTACATGACTCTCTTCTCTATATAGTTTTGGAATGTATCATCTTTAATTAACTTATCCTACTTTAAATATGGTAACTCTAAGGAGATAACATGTTTAGGGGTGATACGGTCTTCCCAAAGTACATCATACAAGGCCTTGTGTCACATTCATTGATCATCATCAACTGACTTCTTGATTATAGTCACCAAGTTTCTATTACTCGATTCCAATTGACCATTTCCTTGAGGGTAATAATCAAAAGCATGATCTAAGGTAATGTCGTAGCCATAACATAACTTAGTGAGTTCATAAAATGAGAATATAAAAGTGTTTCTAGATACGATCTTAGAGTAGTAGCCAAACCTTACTATTATATTCTCTTTTATGAAGTTGAAAACAACCTCGTAGGTAGAGTGTTTCATAGGAATGGTTTCCTCCTACTTGGTGAAAGAGTCGGTTCATTGTTAGGAAAAAACTATGCTTGGTCCTAGATAGAGGATTTAATGATTCAATAAAATCTATTTCCCATTACTGAAAATATCATTGATCACTACCGGTCGTAGGGAAGTACTTCTAATTTAGGACAACCAATGAATTTCTGGCATGCCTCACATCTTATCTCCGCTTTGATGCATCTTGGAATAAAGTGGGCCAATAACATCTTGCTCGTAAGATATTATGAGAAGTAAAGGACGTTGAAAAAATGTCCTCCACAAGTCAGTGTCATGATAAGCTTCCAAAAGATTACCTTACTAATTTTATCTCGCATAATGGAGAAAACTCCATCGATGCCTCTCTTATACATGACATTGTCCCAAAGAACATACTTAGATGATATAAGATTTACAATCCTTTTTTTTCGAGCTTAAGTGCTCAGGACATTCTCCATAAGTGAGGAAGTATGTAATTTTAGAGTGTCATTCATCTGCTCTTATAAACAACTCCATGGGTAATTCCTCCTCGACATCATCTGCGCTATCAACTCGCTTCATATAGGTTGTTCTTAGCAATGAGTTGACATAATCCTATCCCACGTATAAGTTTAGTAGGTTTGATCTCTAGGTTGTACCCTTGTACTTTAGAGATCCATTACATCTTTGACTACCTAAATCTTGCTTTGAGTTAAGATGGACTTAACAACCATATAAAGAACTAGAACCAATGTGTGAGAGTTCAAGATGTAATACCTGAAATGTTTTACTACTCGCACCATCACGTAAAGCATGTTTCTTGATCTATGATATTTTTAGCTCATGATCCTTCATAGCAAAAATCATAAAAGCAATGGGAGACATCACTCCTTTAGTGTTCTTTTACATCAATATGGAACTTATGGTGTGAGCTGAGCTATAACTATACATGATGAAGTATTTCTAAAAATAATGGCATACCAGGATGGGGGCATGTGCAATGGCCTCTTTGATTTGATTAAAGGAAAAATTTCCATCAACATTCCACTTGAAATGGAACTTTTCCTTTCATCATCTAAACAATGTGTTAAGTCTTGTCAACAAAATTAGGGATAAACCTCCTAAAAAATCGACTTTTCCAAAGAATGAGTGCATGAAAATTTTACTAATAGGAAGCATGAAAATTTGTATTGCTTTGACTCGTTCGAACTGAATTTTTGTTCCCTTTTTTGTTATAATGTACCCCAAACATGGATTTCTTAGGATTCAAGGAAATCCCATGTTATCAACATCTCATCATGATTTTATCCAAGTGATCAAAATGATCATGTATTTTATTTGAAAATACCACAAGGTCATCCAAATACACCATGATAATATTTCCCATAAAATATGTAAAGTCCATGTCCATTTCCTTATGAAAAGTGGCTCGTAAATGCGTTGATTAACCCAAATGACATTCTCCAAGATGTGAAAGTAATCCAAGGACTAATGAAGGATGTATTATGCTAGTCCTCAACAACAACTTCAACCTGGTTGTATCCTGAAAACCATCCAACATGGAAAGCATTTTAGAATTAGTTACTTTTTGTAAAACTTGATCCATAATAGAAAAGGGGTAATTATCCTTCAGCATTGACTAGTCGAGGTTTCATAAGTCTACGTAGATGCAAATTTATCCATTCTTCTTCCATATTGGGATGATATTGGCAACCCACATCGAATGATGAATGGGGACGATGATTCTTACATCCAACATATTTTAAATTTTTGTAAGAATTGTTCCTAATATATTTGGATAATAATGACGTTGCTTCTTCCTATAGGGATAAATGCTAGACTTAACAAGAATGTTTTGTAAAACATCCTTTGATTGAAATATTTCAAATCAGATACGACCAAGATAGAACATCCATATATTTAATTAAAAGTGCAACAAACCTTATCTTTTCCTCGGGTGAGCATTATTTTCCAATATTTATAGTCCTTAGTTACTTTGCGGATCCTAGATTTACCCTTGTGACTTTGACAAAAGAGTTGATTTCATACTATTGCTTCTTCTAAATCTAGTGATCATGATTATCAAACAATCCATCCGTAGGAACCAATCCTTTTGGGATTTTGTTCCATTTAAGTTGAAGAACTTCTCCATTAACTTCTTGGCTCAAATTAGAGGTAGATTCACAGAAATTTGATTTAGAACCTTCAAAGTAAAGTTCTCTAAAGTTATCATACTTCTTGAGAAAATTTAAGATCTGTTGATCATCATTAAAAACTTTCTAATGGGTAGCATTATCAAGAACACTTGGCCGGTAAACTATCTTAATTATGTATTTGTCTCATCACAGTAATGAGAAATTTGCTAAGTATAAGAGAATCATAGAGTTATGCACAACGAAATATGTGTGAGGGTAGAACCAGGGTAGGGCACAAGAGGGTGTGTGTCATTCTTAGATAGGGTAGTGTGTGAGACCACACACACAAAACAAGAACTTATCCATTTTCTAGAGCACATGATAAAAATAGAAAAGCGGAGTTGGAGTGTTGCACAAGTAAAGATCTAGAACCAGAGAAAAGAATGGAGACTTGGAGGCCAAGAAAGGGAAAAGAAAGCACATGCATGGATCCAACTAATAATAGGATTAAAACAAGTTATATAAATAGGATAATATATTATTAGTGGCTTTTGTAAAAGCAAGCAAGTTTTGTATGCATGGCTATTTTTAGGAATATAATGCATGCAGGCTATCTCGAGAGCACACTTATTATTAGGAAGGTACATGTGCGGTGAAGGGAACATACCCACCCCTATATATACATGATATTTTTAATTATTTTGGAAGGGGTCATTATGATATAACAAAAGTATGCTGATTTGATATAGATCTAGGGATTTGGTGTTCACACACATGGTTCTACACACTATTGTATTGACCGAGTAAAAATCCATGCTATGTAATGTTTAAGGTTTTTGATGGAAAATTATGGTTGGATAATGGTTGTTAACACGTCCGAATATGGTGTTATAATGATGAAGTGGATCTTGATTCTTGGTTGATTGATTGTGTTTCCAATTTGACATATTCATAATGATTATTTGTGCATGAATGGTTAACAATATGATGAACATGCATGCAAAATTTCTATCAAGAATAAAAAAGGATGGACTTGGTAGTTACACGTGATTCGTGACCATTAAGATTTTATTGAATGAAGTGCCAATGCACATGGCTAATGTGTGGGAAAATAAAAAAGACTACATTTTGGTTCCATTGTCGAGACCTCTTTTCAATTTTTCTAGCTAGGATGTTACATGTTTATGGCGTATCGAATGTATTTGGAGAGTATTGAGATTTGGGTAGAAGACAACCAAGATAAGTTTACACAGAGGTATAAAACTAGACTGGATTCAATGCGTAAAAGTTAGTGGAAGATAATATTTATGCCTACACCCGTATGATACATTCTTCAACTTTTTCTAGTAGGGTTATACGAGTGGTCGATAGCTTACGCATCAAACAAAATTTACTACCCTAGGCCGAGAGTTTGGATGCATGAAGACTACCAGACTATTTTTGATTCAACTAAGATGAGTACCAGCTATGGATCATTGGTAGGAAGGTGTGCTACACAACTATACCTTGAAATACACTATTTTGAAATATTCTTGCCTCATAGAAGTAGATTTTAAGTTTTTATGTGAGCCTGTGAGGATCCTACGTATGTACAATACCTTTAGCTATCAAGATATTGATGATAGAGTTAGGATTGAAAAGATTATCTATGGCTAGCTAAATCCCCACCATGTGCGAGAGGCAAGACCCAGTGTAGAAGGTGTCAATGTTTAGAAGTAATCTTGGGGGATTATTCATATGCATGTAATTAAGGAAGAGTATTGATGTGAATACCATTGGAAGTAGTTCTTTAGGTGTCGTGAAAATGTAGAAAAGAGGTTTCTAATTTAGTACCATAACCTGGGACATAAGGAAGTTCATTTATAGGACCTTAGGTTGTGATAGGAGGCATGGGAGGCTCGGGTAGATCAGGTCAACCACCGCATGAAGGATACCTGTGTATGTTTAGGATTTAGGTCTGGTCCAAATCTATGGTAGGGTCCAACCCCACAACAAACACCTCCGAATCAGTCTCAAAAGACACCCCAGCCTTCTTTGAGATGTCTCTTCACTTGTTAGAGTATAGAGGTGTGGAGGATGTTACTGAGCATGTGCATAAGTGTGAGTTACTATGGAGAGAAAAGGGGATTACAACACATGATGAAAAGGAACATTATTTTTCCACAACACTTCAAGGGTGCATGCATAGTTGGTATAAAATGTATGATCCACATAAGAATGCAGTGGATTATGATGCATTGTGCATAACATTTTTGGCTGAGTTCAACATTTTGGAGTTTGAACAACAAAGAATTAGCTCACTCAAGGACATTAAGAAAGGGTTTTATAAAAGTGTGAGAGAGTATGATGCACATTTTAAGACTCTATTATCCAAATTATCCTATGATATTCACCCAAGTCAACATGCACAAAGGTGGTTCACTAGAGGATTGATGGCTTCATTTTGAAGGGCCATATCTCACAAGATGTATACTGCATCCACTTGAGGCCTTGGAAGCAAATCTATGCGCAAAAGTGGTTAGGAGTGCTGAAAATGGGGTAAGCCCTTTTATTGAGGAACAAATAACAACTATGGCTAAGCAATTGGAAAACTTTTCTACCAATTTAGCACACGAAACACAAAGTGGTATATAGTGCATTGATTAGGATGTTGAGGGAAATACAAAGATAGCTATCCAGAAGGACTATACGTGAACTATTGTAATCTTGTGAGATTTTCCATAAGAATCATAATGTCATGAATTTTTCTCGATTGTAATGCATGACAATGAAGAATGTATCTATATATTGCAATATCTATGATGCACACACTCATGAAATGAAGGATTACTAGCTGATAGACCAGATTCATGAGGTAAACGAGATAGGATTGTGAAAAACCACGGTGGAAAGAAACTCTTAGATACAAGAAAACCAACCTAATGAAGAACGTAACAATGGACAAGGTGGAATTTGAGGTGGATATAGGAATAGAGGCCATGGTGGTAGAGGTATACTTACATGCATAAATTGTTACACTTGTGGCCATATCATTACCAACGTAAATTTCCCAAAATCTGTATGTGCGTATTGTGGAAAGCAATATAAGGTTAAGGAATGCCTTGATCTTTATGAGCATATGTGTAAGAACAATAATAAGGACAAAGGTACAAGGATGATTAAGGTATAATGCATAAAGACCGAACAACGGGATCGAAAGAAGATGCCTCATCCCAAGTTATAAACTTTGTTGGTTACTACACATGTAGAAGAAACACACATGCATGAGCCTCTTAAAGCTAAACCACTCATCAAGAGAGAATAAGTTATGCATGAAAAGTATCCAGATGTTAATCATCATAAGGAGGTATACCAAGAGACTATGGGGGTCATTAGAGAGATGTAAGGTGAGATATAGTGCTTAAATGAGAAGGATCGTGAGAGAGAATGCGCAAAGAACATTTAACTCCCACATAAAGATGTAGATGATCTGAAGGATGTATGTAAGATGTTGTGAAAAAATAATATCATCCTAATACTGGGAGAATGGCTACATGAGAAGGTGATAAATGCACGAGTTGAGTGCGAGCGACAAATCCTATATGAAAATTTACCCCCACAAAACCATTAGTATGAAAAAGAAATCACACTGGATGCAGTGATTGATGGGTGGTTGGTAAGCAATATTTTGATAGATATAGGTGTTGAGGTAAACTTGCCGACTGGATGTATGGAATCGATGTGGAGAGTACCATTACAACCATATTCAAATGTGTGGTATATGGTGAATAAAAAAGGGCCATGCATATTGGGGTATTAAAGGATGCCTCCATTACAATTTAGGGAGCCAAATTTACTAGAGATTTTGAGGTATTGCAGAATCGACTAAGGTAGATAACTTCCCAACATTACTTGGACATACTTGGTGCTACGTGCATAATGCTGACCTATGCTTCAACAAGAGATACATCAATTTTGAGAATAAGAAAGAGTGAGTTATCATACCTCTGGATGATGTGAAGGCTACAATGTATACTTGAACTAGTAAGCAAAGAGGAGCTGAATAGGAGTTACGTCACACATCATGTGATCTCGAGAGTGTAGAGCCTTCTAAAGAAGGCGTACTTCAATGAGAAGATACAAAATTAGTTAGCCACACCACTAGTGTTGCTTGTAATAAATATACCCATGTCACATATGAAATGGTTGGGCACAAGATGAAGGGGAGATTAACCAGAATGATAAGGACACACATAGTTAGGCACTTGTGAAAACCTTAGTTACCTAGGTATACTTGGTGAGGAAAATTTTGAATCTTTCTTGCACACCATGGAAGAACAATGGAATAATGAAGGTGATTAAAAGAATATGTTGAATTATACATTTAGCGAAACAATAGCGCTCTCCGGGCGACACATAGGGATAATATACTAGAATGGAAAGAAGTGAGAATCACGTTTTCAACAAGGTTTACTCGAACAATGTACCTACACTTATACATGAGTATGATGGGAATAATCCTACTTTGGTACACGTTAAAAACCATGAGAGACAATTGGCATAAGGTCGGGAAGCTTTACCACCATCTTTGTGGGTACATAAGTTCTATTCCACTTTGCATGGTCATTGTACACGAGCGTGGTATGTACATTCCGAGCTCAAACAAAAAACTACAAGATGGCGAGAAATGGCTAAAGGTATGGTTCACACTTTTGATTATTTTTCTAATAAGACTCTAGTCCATGAAGCTTTGCAGATAATGAAGTGCATAACATTGGGAGATAATGTGAAACCAAAAGATCTCATGCTTCATTAATTGGATAACTTGATCCCAAGACATGCTTAGATACACTAGAGATAGACAAGATGTAACCGAGCCATGATTGGAAAGAGAAAGAGAAAGGGAAGGATTTTCTACCTGATTGATGATGAAGAGGTGGAGAACTTGGATATTAGCCATATATAGGGTGTGCGAAAGGTATTGGATAATGTAGATGAAAAGGAATGTGTGTATCATGCTCCCATGAAGACCAAGAAGGCTAACATCGATCAAGATGTGCCTAAGGAAGCCATCATTGGAGATTAGTGGTTAGAGCAAGAAGTAACAAAGATAATTTGTCTCTTGCGTGACTTCAAGGACTTATTCCCATGGGGCTATCATGAGTTAAAGGGAGTACACCCCTCATTGAGAGAAATTAAGATTAAGCTGAAAGAAGGTGTGCGTCCTATTTGGAGGAGGCCTTATAGGATGAAGCCGAACATGCGCAAGAGAAGGTGAAAGAAGAAATTGATAAGATACTTAAGTGTGGTATCATTTAACTAATTGAGGAGTCTGAGTGGGTTAGCCCTATGGTTATTTGCATCAACAAGAATTGCTAGATAAGGATTTGTGTGGGTTACAGGGAACTTAATTCCTCATGTGTCACTGATCCTTTTCCTACGCCATTCATAGAAGAGATACTTGAGGGAATTGTAGGGCATGTGATTTACTCTTTCATTGATGGGTTCTCAGGCTATCACCAAGTGCACCTTGTGTGTGAGGATTAGGAAAAGAATACCTTCACCATTTAATGTGGAATTTTTAGATACTCTTGTGATGCCTTTTGATCGAAGAATGCGCCAATAATGTTTTTGCGCATAGTTATGCAGGATTTTCATGAATTCATCCACAAGTTTTTACAAGTTTATCTAGATGATTGGACTGTCTATTGGTTGGTTAAAGATAACTATGGTAATATGAGGCTCATGTTTGAGAAATGTCAACAATTAAACATCTCTCTCAACATTAAGAAGTGTATCTTTGTTACATTCTTTGGAACTTTGTTTGGCCACATCATTTGAAAAGATGGATTATTGGTAGACCTAACTAAGATTGTAATAATTTTGAGGCTATAGGTGACTTCCAATTAGAGTGATGTGCATGGAATTTTAGGGCATACTAGGTTATATAGAAAGTTCATCAAGGGATATGTGAAGATTGCTGCACCCCTAGAGGAATTGCTTAAGGCCAAGGGAAAATTTTATTGGGGTAATGCGCAACAACATGTGTTTGAGACCATGAAGGAAATATTGACTATTGCCCATATCTTGTGCTTTCATTCATTAAAAAAACCATTTCATGTATATGTTGATGCCTCTAGTATAATAATTAGCATAATCTTGGTGCAACCTAGAGAGGGTAGTATGGATCATCCCATATGTTTTGTGAGCAAGAATTTGACACTAGCAGAGAAAAATTATACTAGCCCTAAGCACGTGGCATTGTCTATGATCTACATGCTTCATAAGTTTTGACAATACTTGTTGGCTACACCATTTATTTTCTATACAAACCATATGAAATTTAAATATTTGGTCAACAAGGTGCATCTACTAGTGGATACTTCTTTTTCAGGAGTTTGATTTTATAGTTGTTGTAAAGCCAAGAAAGATTAATTCAGGGTCTGATCATTTATCAAGGATCAATTCTATGGAGGACACGCAGAGCATTGATGACACTATGCCTAATGCACAGTTGTTCAAAGTTGAATCACACGCTCAAAGATCTGGAAGATATAGTAGTATTTTTGCATACTTTTGGACTTGTACCAAAGGGGATGAAAACATTGGAAAATGCAACTCCCTATCATCTCATTGGAGGATACTTGTACAAGATGTACCACGAAGAAGTCTTACGTAGGTGTGTTTTGGAGCATGAGTGCAAAGATGTTATGGAGGAAGCTCATGGAGGGATTGCAAGAGGAAATTATGCATTAGATGTAACTACACGTAATATCCTTCTAGCTAGATCATGGTGGGAAACATTGTATAAGGATACCAATGATTTTGTTAAAGTATGTAATCATTGGCAGCGACTGGAAATCCCGAGAGTTAAGATGAGATGTGATTGTGATCCATAGTGAGCGTGGAACCTTTTGAGAAATGGTATATTGATTTTGTGGGACGTATTACAGCACTCACACATAGGAATTGAGCACGCTACATAATCACATACATAGATTATTTGACTAGGTGGGAAGAGGCTGCATCTACAAAGCATCAGAAGTGCAGCCACAAAAACAAGGTTCATTTAAGAGAACATATTTAGCAGGTATGGTTGTCCATTAAGCTTGACCAGTGATAGAGGAACTCATTTCTTGACTAAGACAATAAGAATTTTGTTGGCATAGTTTATTGTGGTACACCATAAAACCGTCCCTTATCACCCTAATGATAATGGTAATACAAAATATTTCAACAAGATCTTGGGACAAAATTTGACAAATATTTGTGATGTTGGAAGGACTGGGATGATAAAGTATCAGTTGTACTTTGGGCATATAGGATCATGTATAAAAGGTTGAACAAGGCCACGCCTTTCAACTAGTGTTTGACATAAAGGCGGCACTCCCAGTGGAATTTTTATCCTGCGTGTTGCATGCATAGATGATTTGTTAGATGAAAAGGCTGTAGAAGATTTCATTGAGAAACTAATGCAACTAGATGAGCAACGTGTCATTGTGCTTTGGAGCCGTAAAAAATGAGGAGTGATACAAGGCTTGGCATGACAGGAACATCAAGAACAATTAGTTTGCGATTGGAAAGATTGTACTTATCTATGAATCTAAGTTCATGCGTCACCCAAGAAAGTTAAAAGTGCATTGGTTGGAAACTTTTGTAGTAACTAAGATACTTGAATTAGGTGCATGTCAATTGCAGGTGTTGGATGACACCATGTTTCCCAGTTACTTTCAATAGGAGTAGGATGAATCCCTACTATAAATAAGCTTCTTTGTGTTTTTAATAAGGTAATATTTCCATTTAGATTATATTTACTTTCATGTTTTGTTTTTTCTTTGCTTGTTTTGTTATAATAAGCACACTTGTGCACAAGAAGCTGAATACTATTTGTTGAGATTATACAAAAGGAAAAAACATACTTTTAGCATGGGGTGAATCAAGAGAACACATGTGAAAATGAGATCATATGATGCTAGGACTTATGGTGAAGATGGTATAGATTTACATGTGAAAGTATAAAGGTGAGATCCTATTTAAAAGGTGTGCGCGAGAAAAAGTAGAAGGTGTAACAGGTGATAAAAATGCTAGTACTAATAAAAATTTCTCAGATTGAATACCACGCGAGGAAGAGGCCGCATAGTGTAACATGAGGTAGGAAGAAACAAGATAGACTACTTGGTATATGGCATAGAGGAAGATGTGTTGTGGCATAAGGAAGTGCACATGAGGATGTTTGTGGCCGAGAAGTAGTAGCGTGCAAAAGGTTACAACTGCCGCACATAGAAGAAAATAGGGAAAAAGTGTGGAAAAAGAAAAAGAGTAATTAAAGCTATAATACAAAGGTGGTAGGTGAGGAGTAATAAATGTGGTAAAAGTTTAGAAATCTATAAAAGGGGCACTAGAGAGAGTTTATTTTCACCTTACTTTGTGAGCTTGAAGAGTGTGAATTTTTGAGAACTTGTGCGAATTTGTGAAGAAACATGAAGAATCGAGAAAACGTGATCGAGAAACCACACGAACAAGTTAATAAGCTCATTCAGTGGAAGTTTAGAGCTTGAGGAATGTGTGAAGGTTTTATTTTTGGAAGATTAGGGTTTGTGTTCTTCAAGCTAGGGTTATTATGAAATAAGGGATAAAATATGTGGAATATTTGGCTTTTGAAATATTGATTAATTATTAAAGGCACATGTGATATTGGTGTGAAAGAAGGGGGCATGCAAGTAGACACAAGAGGGTGACCGAATTACACCCTAAATTTTTTTACCCGAAATATAAAGTTAAGGACTTATCCATTTTGCTTAGACCAAAGCTAAAAATAGGATGAAGTGCGGAACACGTAAAAGATAAAAGCATGAAGACTTCATGACCAAGGAAAAGCTATTTTGGGAGCAAGTGGAATATTAAGAGACTCATACAAATATATTGTGACATTATTAATAAATTGTAATATTATTAATAATGAGTTTATAGAACTCATATTAATAACATAATTGTAATAGTTAGTATTATTATTTGGGTGAGTTGTGAGAACAACTCACATATTTATTTTGGTGTGTGAGATAATAAAGGGATTAGAGAGATATCCTTGGGATAGATTTGAGAGATTCTAGGAAGGGGTTGAGAGATATGAGGGATGACTATTGACTCCTAGAATCAAGGATATCAAAATCTATATATTGTAATCTCGGACATGGATAATATATCTCGAATGATTTCTAAATTCAATAAATTATTATTCGGTGTTTTTATATAATTGTGCAAAGTGTTTAACAAAGGTGGTATTAGAGTAGGTTGGATGGAGTTTGTTTGAGATTTTCTATCTATGGGTTTGGAGTATTTTTGAACTATGAATCAGATCAGCTCTCACGAGCGTTGTATTGAAAACATGATCCACTATTCACGTTTTTGTTATGAGAATTTGGCATTTTGGTTTGCTTTGGAATATCATGTTTATTTTGGTTCAAGATATCAATTCATCCTTGATTTGGTATATTTGCAGACTCCATTCTTGCGGTCTCATTGTTCCATGAGAAAATAAAGTTTTATTCTTCTTGCATTCACTAATCTCCGGTCTTGATTTGTGACCAAGCGTATCCATCCAAGAAATGACGCAAATGTGCTAATAATCGCTCACATACAATCAACTTAGAGTTTGATGGCGGTGGAATTTTTTTATTCTATCGGCGATAATGGCATTTTGATATGAAATTCCTCCTTTCAATATTTGAGATCTATTTTGTATCATGGAATTTTGATTCAGTTTTGAGGAGTTTATATAATTGATTGCCACGAAACATCTTTGTGCAAAGAAACATCATTATTTTATTGATTTGCAAGTGCCCCTGATTGGATGAATATTCGTGACATTATCTATCATTTTCATGCAAATCTCATTGTGTAATCTAGTCAAACCTCCATGTGGCCAATGCAATAGTTCTTAAAATGATGCATTCAATTTGAATATGCTGGTGACTCGACTTTCTAGCAAATTTATCAGAGTTAAAATCCTGCGTTGAATTTTTCATTGAAGACTTGGCATTAGTGTGGAGGAGGTGTTGTCAATGGTTCCATCCATACTATACACGACCATGTGTTGATTGACTTGGATCTACTATTTTGTATCTATGTGAATACACTATGTGTTCTCATATTATATCAGCTTCTAACAATGAATCTCCAAGACCATCAACAAATGCAAAAATATCATTCGCTTGAATTAGTATATGGTGGTTTAAGTTTTCCTTTGAATTGTTCGCCCACTATTTCAACACATGCCTCCATCCATATGAAATGTATATCATAGTATTCAGTTTCAGTGTACTCGGTATGTATTAGTAAATATTTGTGTTTAGTCAAGTTTTAAGTAAATTTAGAGTCGAGTATATAAGTTTAATTTGGTTTTAGCCAAATTTCAAGTTTTTTTATGGTTGTCGGTTATGATGGTTAATTGTTTCATATAAAGTCTTGTAGTTTATTTAGTAATTTGTTTTTCAATCAATTCAAATAGTTAAGTAATTAGTCTAATAAAATGTTATTGTTATTGTAGTATGTTAAAAAGTGTTGTTTTTAAATTTGTAAATTGTCATCAAATTATTTTTTAGAGAGTCATCAATATTATAAATTATGTTTAGGTGAATAATAGGTACAATGTCAATAGGTGATTATTTTCTTGTCAAGTGTTAAAGTCATGTCATTGTAAAAAGTTCTAAAAATAAAAAAATTGCCTCATGGACGCATTTTCGGTGTTACTGACATCCAATTGTTGGGAGAATAAGATGAATAATATTGCAGTTCTAATGATATTTTTGATGACTTTAAAGAAGGAAAATATGTCTGGCTTTGGGGGCTCCACCCTCAACCCCACTCTGTATTGTGATAGGGAGCACACCTAGGCACTTTGCCAGGGGACCCCGCAAGGATACGGCCCTTGAACCCGTTGGAAATGGCGCCTCTGCACACGTGCTTTGGAATTTCAGAACCAAAGAGAAGATTTGTGGGGAAGATGCATCAAAAAAGGTGGTGCAAATTTGAGCTTCAACATCCAATTTTTTGAGTAAGCAACGTGATTCATAGAGGAAGGAGGCTGGAGGTCAATCAATGACCTCTTGTCAGTCACCAACAATGGGGCCACATGAAACTATGGTGGCAAAGTGTGTGTGTATGTGTGTTTTCTTTTATTTTAGATTTACAGTATGATTTGAAAGTTCCTATTTTAATAAGTGAAATGTTCACATTGAGGGGGGGAACTAGAACATGGTATCAATGTTCAATTTTCCCTCTATTCAGTTTGTATTTAGTAAGTAGTGGTTCCTACATATTCCTTGAAGGAAAGACATAGTGGACAAATGAAAGCATAAAGGAAAAACAACAACAACATGATATTTGGGTTGTTGGTTGTCCTATAAAACCATCCTTTGTTTTAGGTTGTTGGTTGTCCTGTAAAACCATCCTTTGTTTCAGGTTGTTGGTTGACCTACAAAACCATCCAGATCATGAGCATGCATGGGTGACAAGCTGCAGAAGGAAGTGTGATTGTTGTTTCTATAATGTCAACATTAGGGGAGTGTATATTGGGAATTAATAATGTTAACAATAGGGGAGTGAATGTTACAAATATATTGTGACATTATTAATAAATTGTAATATTATTAATAATGAGTTTATAGAACTCATATTAATAATATAGTTGTAATAGTTAGTATTAGTATTTGGGTGAGTTGTGAGAACAACTCATGTAGCTATTTTGGTGTGTGAGATAATAAAGGGATTAGAGAGATATCCTTGGGATAGATTTGAGAGATTCTAGGAAGGGGTTGAGAGATATGAGGGATGACTATTGACTCCTAGAATCAAGGAGATCAAACTCTATATATTGTAATCTCATACATGGATAATATATCCCGAATGATTTCTAAATTCAATAAATTATTATTCGGTGTTTTTATATAATTGTATAGTATTTCATAGAGACATGCATAGTTTGTGCCAATAATAGGATTAATATAAAGTTTAATTATAGATTAATCTATTATTAGTATCCTCGTAAAAACATTCAGATTATTGGTGCATGGCTATTTTGAGCATACAACCTATTTTTACAGTTCATGGGCGGTGAAGGGAAAGTCCCCACCCCTATGTATATGTATTGATATGTATAATTTAGAGAGTTTAGATTTCTTAGTTTTGATCACTATATGTATTAGAGTTATGTTCATTGGTATGAACTTGCACACATGAATTTTATGAATTTATTTATATGTATTCAACTTCTCGTTTGTGATGAGATCATATAATGGATCATTGTGAATGGATATTAGTTGTTGACCTATATATTCATGGTGCTTTCATAGTAAATCTGATATTAATTCTCATGTGATCACTATGCTTTCTTATTATGTGTGTTTCCAAATTGAGCTCATGGATCTGATTATTGTGATGGAATGTACACTTTGATTATGGTTATTACAAACATGCATGCTAACATCTTGACAAGACTATAAAAAAGAGGGATTTGGTAGCTTTGTGCACTTCGGGTGAGCATTCAAATTTATCTGGATAAAGTTCTAGTGTTCCTAGGCATCCGAGTATAAAACAAGACTACATTTTGGTTTTTCAAGCTATTTTCATGTTGCATGATGATGGATTTCTTTTCAAGAATTTCCTTTCGATGAGAGATAATCGGGTTTTGGGTTTCAATAGCAAGACAACATGTGTTTGGATGCTTCATGTTATCTCATTTTTGAGTTTACACCAAAACCCACATAACCCTAAGTCTTTTTTGAGGTTTTCTAAGGTCTTTCGAGATAATCATGGAACATGCCTTCATCAAAACATGCTTCATGTCGTGTGTCTTCCAATCCCGAAACCCATTTACTCCTTTGTTTGGGGTCTTCGAGCATCGGAACATGCCTTCATCAAAACATGCTTCATGTCGCATGTCTTCTGATCCCGCCCGATTTACTCCTTTGTATCGGGTTTCGGGACCATCAAGCATCATGCTTCATGTCGCTTGTTTCCCACAACCCGAAACCCGAATTAATACGAAATCCTTTGTGTCGGGTTTTCGGATATCCCAAGCATGCTGACATGGCATTAATGCCGAGTTGTCGGGTAGTTGACATGTGTCAAATAAAGTGTATTAAATGTGAAATTTCTTATAAATATTCAGATTTCCATGTCATTTTTACCAGACGTACTTTTTACCTCGTGGATTTTCGTGCATGCATCTTCGACCCAGAAACCCGACTCACCTCTGTGCCTGATTGCATTGCTCATTTTTGATCATTTTTGTTCTGATTAAAGGTATTTTCCTTTATTCTTTGTTTGTGGAATAATTGTGTAAAGGATTCTTCCAGTTTCTATCTTTTTCTTGTTGGGGTTATTGGGGTTTTATCTTTTCCATTTTAGGGTTGTTTCCTATCAGGTTTGTGTTTTAGGGTTCCCCCTTTGGAATGCTCACTTTGTTTTATTCCCTAGAATGTCATTGTAATTAAAAATATATTTGGGATATCAACAGTGAAGAAGAACTTGCATGTTTCAACCTAACAATTACCCGATTCCCTCTTTTCGGGTTTCGCAGGGTGCTTTGCAGTGTTCAAAACCCACAGTGTATCGGAAAGTTTAAGGTGTCGGGAACTTCAAACATTCTGGCATCCTCCCAAGTGTGTCAAACATTTTAAACTCGGTTCGGACACATCCTCCCTCATCTCCAGGTGTGTCGACATTTCATTTTCCATCTCCCAGTGTGTGGACATTTCCTCCATCCCCCATGTGTCGGACATTTTAAACATTCCGACATCCTCCCAGTGTGTCGGACATTTTCCAAAGTTTCCCTTGATCATCCTCCTCTAGTGTGTCGGGTTTTCTGAAGTGTTCAACACCTTCTGATCTCCGACACTCTCCTCCTTTGAAATTCCTCATGTCGGACCCTAGTTCATCACAAGATAAGACTAAAAAATTAGGGAGGATGAAGTACAAATTTAGGAAGGTGGAGTCTCCCTCCTACATTGATTGTAATTACGACATCCGGGATACAGAGCTCGAAACATAGATATGGAGGATTTTTGGAATAGGGTCAAGAGCTCTTCCCAGACTCCATGGATGAAATCAATAGTTGGTAGTGGTCTACCTCTTGCAGCAAGTTTCCCTATGTCCGCTCAGTGCCCCGAGTTCATCTTAGCTTGTGCTTCGAACTATGACTCTGCTTCTCGTTCTATGAAAAATCAGGCGGGAGAAGTTGTAATCAAGTTGGATGGAGGTTACTTCGATGACCTTCTCAAGCTGCCTAATTTTGAGGAATATGGAGATGTGGATCTCAAGTCAGCCCAAAAATCTTGGGACAATGATCAGGAGGATTGCATCAAGCACGTGAATAAGAAGTTCCTAATCAAAGCCAAACCGGCTATTTCCAGGTTCCCAAGACTTGTTCCTAGAAGTGATTTCATTCAGGAAATCAATGATATCATTACTCTGTTGAGTCGGGTTTTTGGTTTCCCAAATCAAATGTTTTCCAAGGATGGATGTACCAATTCATGATCATTATTAAGAAGAATCAACAGGGAATTGATTGGGGTACTCTTATCAGTAACGAGATAGATTCTCAAATGACAATAGTCCTGTCTACGGGGAAGTTTTATATGTCCTCATATGTCACCTATGCAGCGGCGGCATGAGGAACTATCCTGGATTGGACACCAAGGGGAACAAGATAGTGGAGCATGTTTATCGGTATTTTCCTCAGCTAACAAGAAAAGGGTCTGAAGACCAATTCAGAAGGGTAAACGATGCCTTCTTTTATGAGAACATCTGCAGGTTAAACCCCGAACTGAGGAAAATGAGAGTCTCTGATGAGGCATGGGCTGAAGTTTCAAAATGGGGTTGTGTCTTCTTGCAATTTAAGAAGTTCACATATCTTCGAGTAGTCATGTACCCAGGGGATCCTTTCCATTTTGCCCAGATATCCAGGGGACAAACTAATCTTGATGGAGTTGGTCAGGCAATTGTTGGATTTTCACAAATTCCAATAGAGTAAACACAAGGCCATTGTATCTTTCCCAATTTCTATTGGAAGGTATACTTGTTCAACGGTGGTGAAAGCCAAGAACATTGTACATGAGCTTCAAGATAAGTTGAAGAAGCACATGAAGCCCCGAGATGGGTTTGATTTTCGAGGAGTCCTTAAGGCATATGGAACTCTGCACCCACACGTGCCAAGCATAGAAGACATCTGGATTGATTTACGTGATGAGGTTGTTGTCCGAAGAAAAGATCATAGCAGGTTGACACTTGCTAGAGATTCAGACACTTGAGCTCACTGACATACCAGAAGGTACTGGCGATAATGAAAGTGTTCTGGATCCTTCCTATGATGGATTGAATGAAGATCAATATGTTTTCCCACCTATTGATTGGTCTATCGGTGAAAAAGCCTCCATTACAGATAGATCGGCCCTAATTCTTGCACACACCAAGGCATGGCTCACCTCTTGGGGAATGAGTTTCAAAGAAGATAATTTTTCAAAGTTGGTTGCTATAGAGGTGGGGCCCTCCAAAAAGGAAAGGACAAAAGCTCTTCTAAGGGACCTATAAAGGTCAAGTTTGTCAAGAAGAGAGAGAACAAGAAACCTCTTGATTGTTACTCCGGTTGAAATGGTGAATGTGCAGAATCACCAACACCACCGAAAATAGGAGAAATTTCTTTGGAAAGAGAAGTAAGCCAGCCCCTAGTTTCACCATTTGTTGACTGCCCAACTAAAGTGACCTTATCTCTTGCATCCCAGGCTTTGGCGTCGGGATCTGCTTCTTACTTCACAACCACTTCTACCTCCTCTTTCCCCATCTACTTCATCAGTCATGGCCAGCATTTTCTCTGGACTCTCACCCCTCTCTGCTGGGACCAAAGTAACTACAAACATGCCCCCTCCTGCACCTCTTTTCACTTGAATCTGCTACCACATTGGTAACTGTCCCCACTCCACCAGTGGATCCTCCTCCCCCTGAAAGTATGATACCAACTTCTACAATAATGGCAACTCCCTCTGACATGCCTCAATGGTTACTTGAGAAAACTCCGAGGAAAAGGAAGGTGGTTGTACCCATACCAGCCTTTGATTTTAGTTCACTCAAGGCTTCTACTGCTAAATCAGCCAAGAAACCCAAAATAGTTTCAAGGGTTTTAGTGGACGCTTCGGGGCATAAGTTTGCAGAGATCGCCACTCCCGTGACTGAAAAAACCAAAGAGGACATAACGGCCTCTGACTATCAGATAACCAGGGTGGCTCTAGGAGAAGTGACAACAGAAGGAGCACAACAGGATGCACGAGATGCATGATATGAGATGCTATGCTATGCTATAAGAAATTGAAGGAAACAAAGGACAACGAGAGATGAGCTTAAAGAAAAGGTGGAGCGATTAAGCTGAAGTATTACTTAAGCTCTCAAAACCCCTTGAATCCATACCATCTTCCTCTTGTCCATCGGATTTGATTTCTCATCGATGCCTATAATTGAGAAGATTAATGAAAAAGGAGAGTGGTCGATGAATGGACCCAAAGGCTGCTCAATAGGGGAAAGAAGTGATTCAAGACACCGTAGAAGTCTATCAATCTTTGGGGAATATACAGAGTGATGGGGAAAAGATGGATGATGATTTCTCCCAAGAAATTGGACACCTTGATTTGACTTTTGAAGCTCTCCAGGTATTGAAGAAAATTCCATCACGCATCTTGGTAGAAGAAGGTGTCATCCCACATGCGGATAAGCATTTTAGCTGACCAAAGCCATCAGGTTCAGGGTAAAGATTCTCAACGAAGCTTGCGGTAAATTGAGAGAATCAAGAGATCAATTGATTGATGGAAAAAGTGACCTGGAAGAAGAACTGCTGAAAATTTGTGCAAAAGTGTCAAGTGGAAACTCGGGCATCCTACCAGCTGATGATCTTTTCAAACAAATCCAAGAATCAATTCAACATGAACCAACTCACGGATTTGGTATTGAAATCATTGACAGGTTTGTAAAGGTTGAACATTCTTTGGAGGCCTTGAGAAAACTCAACAAAAGATTGAGAAAGCTTCCCAGTAGTGCCAGTGACACTCACGAAACATGTGAAGTCTTGAGTGATCATTCCACTTGCCTTGATGAAAATGAGATGCAAGGTATAATCCGGAAGTTCCAAGAATTTCGAACAAACAAGCTCAGTTAGAAGAAGAGAAAGATGAGGAAGAAAAAGATGATGATTCAGACTAAGTCTTGATGTGACGTGTCATTTCAATCTTGAAATTGACATGTCTTTTTCATTTTTTTTTCACATAGGAATCATATTTTGACTTGGTCTCCTGCGTGAGAGTCAAGCAAAATAGGACTCTTGTTAAAATATTGTTTTATAGGGTTTGTCCTATTTTCTCTCAACTATTTTTATTATAAATAAGGGATGTACATACATTCCAAAGGGTTGAGATTTTTGGAATATTGAGAACTATTGTGAAGAAGAAAAACTTTGTGTTTTTTCTTTTAATCATTTGAGGAATAGAAGTTGATGCTATTTTGCAAACTTTGTGTTGTGAGATGTATCTTTCTTAAGATATTGTTCTTATGTTCATAATCTTAAGCTATTCTTTGTTTAGCATCTTGATGATTCTAATCATTTCAAACATTACATTTGTTATCTAAAGCTCGTATGATTATTTCGTGCTCTGTGTTTACTCGAAAGAAAATACGTTCCTCTCATTTCCTTTCCATTGTGTTTCTTCCATAATAATAATTTCCGACCCAGTCCATTTATAAAAACAACATCTTCACATAGTGTGGATATGGATTTTGGGATTCTATCCCAACCCCAATGGTTAGATTAGTGTGAATATTGTACGCATTATTTCTTTTGTGTTTTAGATTAGTAATAAATAGGCAGCCTCACCTATCTTTGAGGAGGGATTTAATCCCATGTACTTGTGGTTGAACCTCATATTTTGACTTGACAAAATATCCAACCAACAGTTTTTGGTGACTCCGTTGGGAATACGGATTAATAGTATAAAGCTTATCCTCTTGGTGTCTGGCGACTCCGTATTTGCCTTATTTTCAACAAGATCTCTTTCCCGGTTCAAGCTAGCTGGCGGAAAGATCTTCACTCGGTCCCACCGAGCCCGGGGTGAAATTGATCCACTCTTTGAGTTACTACAAAAACACAATTTTAGTCTTTCCCCCAATAGCGTTATTTCTAACCGAACCAAAAGTTCTTCACCTGTTCGGAGAAACTGGATCCCATAGAATGAGACGTGTCTACAACTTGTCACATTATTCTTGTCTGACACTCGGATCCCCATACGCACTCTTGTCAGAAGGATGGCAGCACAACTTGTGCCTCAGGGGCGCAACTATTGGTCCTCTTTCTTTAACTCCACCATTGCACGAGTTACCACATGGATCACGTAAAAACATTCCCAAGTTCAATGGGGATGGGAAGCAACATCCTGATGAACACATTGCATCTTTCTTTGTAGCGTGCGGCATCCTTGGAGTAGCTCACGAAGATGTCTCTATTCGACTCTTCGTTGAAACGTTGCACGGTGCAGCAGCCGAATGGTTTTATCACCTTCCAAATGCATGCATCACAAACTGGGCTACCATGAGGACCAGATTCGAAGCACGTTTCAAACCAGCCAAAGATTCTCATGCTTTGTTAGCACAACTTACCCATATGAAGAAGGAATCTCATGAACCCATGCGGGACTTCATGGAAAAGTTTAACAAGCTGATCCGAAAGATTCCGAAATAGTTGTACCTACTCCGAAAAATCAGAAATGCTTCTTCATTAATGCTCAGCCTCCCGATGTGAGCTTTTTATTAAGAAGGTCGGCTATCCCAGATTTGGCTATCGCTCAGTCAACAACTATTGAAATAGAGGATGATCTCATTTTGGCTGGAAGAATCAGGAAAGATGTACCCAAACCTAAAAATCAAGGTTCTTCCCAAGGTAATACTGACCCTATGATTCAAAAGATGGCTAATGATTTGATTTCTTTAAAAAAGAAAATGTCCCAGCAGGTGAGCAATGTTCCGTATCGGGATATCCCTAGATGGAATTTCAATAACACCAATGGTGCGCCTGCTAAGAGATAGGCCACGGTTAACTCTGCTCTCACCAAGACTAGCGATCGAAGCTCCTCCCATTAACGTGGCAGTAGAAATAGTTGAAGAAGAGGAAGAACCCGAAAGAACAAGATTCCCCCGAGGCTTTTGAAGCTTCAGGATACGCTGATGAGTCTTATGACGATTCAGCTGGTGACTCCAGCATTGGGTATTTGGAATATGAAGAAGATGAATGTGCACCGATGGCCAGTCATTTTCCATCTTCACTCGATCCCAATCTCAGAATCCAAGAAAACCTCTTGAAACCCCAAGGAGAAGAACAAGGAACCTTCCATCACCATAGTTAAGAGAGGTGCTCCTATTTCAGTATAAACTGAAAGAGAAGTCACCAAAAAAGGTAACAACTTCTCCTCATTCTCTTTCTCCTAAGGTCAGTGCCCCAGCTCAAGCTCACGAGATTAGAACCAAACTTACCATCACCCCTTTATACTACTTTTGACATTATCGATCATGCAAAAAGAACCAAGATCCAAATGTCAGAAGCAGAATACCTTCAGTCAAATCCTGAACAGTTTGAAAAACTCACCAAATTCATTAGAAGTAAAGCCACCATTCCCCCACCTTCAAAAGGTCTTTTCCAAATCCTACTCAACCCCACCTCAGAACAATCTGACCTCTACTTCTTCTTTAGGAAAGATTGAACCATTTTATTTGTCTTTGCTAATAAATGGGTTTAAACTCAACAATTGCATCATCGACTCAGGGGCCTCTGACAATGTTATGCCCACAAAAGTAGCCCATGCCCTTGGGCTTACTTTGACTAAGTCATATGGATGGTGTTACTCCATGGAAACCAAACAAGTTCCCTTGATTGGTCAAATCAAAGATGCACAGTTTGCATTCGTTGCCTTCCCAAAGAAGAGAGTGAAAATGACCATTCTAGTTGCTGACATTCCTGTAGCTTACGGTATCCTCTTGGGTAGAGGTTTTTGTAAAGACGTCGGAGGAGAGATTAATATGGATTGGACCAAGGCCAAGATTCCAGTCAATGGGGTTTATCATGTTCTCCATCCCGAACCTCAGGCAAAGTATTTGGTAACTAAATCAGATGACCCTAAGGCTCAAATTCTTTTCGAAGATGCTAGTTTTGAAATTATTTCATGACATCGAAATACCAGGTTGTAGACATCAAGAAAGAAGATCCTAATGCTATTTGGACCCTCGAATTTGATGGTAGCTATTCAACCACCGGATCGGGCGCTGGTGTAGTTCTTATATCTCCTAATTCTGAGATCTTCCCCTCTGCTTTCAAATTGTAGTTTGATAATACTAATAACATGGCTGAATATGAAGCTCTGTTACTAGGATTAGAAATGGCCGAGAGAAGGAATTCAAATCTCAAGGTTCAAGGGGATGTGGAGCTGATTGTCAACCAGGTCAAGGGAATCTATCAAGTAAAAAATGATCACTTGAGACATTACAGGAATAAAGTTTGGGATAATATAGAATGCTTTGATGCATTCTCCATTAAGGCAATTTTGAGAGATTATAATGACAAGGCTGATTCTTTGGCCGTGTCTGCATCCCTCCTTCTCCCTCATCCCCAGTTCAAACAAGATACATACACCATTGAGATTGTGTACCGTCCCAGTATCCCAGATAATGCGGCTCATTGGCAAGTGTTCAATGATGATCAACAAGTGTTGACTTTTCTAGAAAAAGCTGACAATTTTAGTGAGTTGTACTTTGAAGGTTCGAATCAGCTTTCCATGAATCTATCTCAGATCCATATCAAGAGGTTGATGGTGAGTTTATTCAGCTTAAAGGAAACAAGATACCCAAAGGTCTGGTTTCTCTGGAGGGTTTTTGTTTGACAAGCATGACCATTTTATTCAAAACAAGAGACAAGTTGAAGGAGCTTCTTCCTCGGAAGTAGATCAAGTCAATCTAGGTTCGTCTGATCAACCTCGGATGGTGAATATTGGGAAATGTTGTTCCCTTGAGGAGAAAGAAAAATTCACTTCACTCCTGAAGAGATACATGGATGTCTTAGCCTGGTCCTATGCAGATTTAAAATCCTTCAAGCCCAAAGATGTACAACACAATATTCCTTTGAAGCCTGATGTAAAACCTTACAGGCAGAAGCAAAGACATTACAATCCCAAGATCTCAGGGACTATCCTTGTGGAAATTCAGAAAATGTTAGATGCCAGAATTATTTTTCCAATCCATCACTCCACCTGGATTGCTAACATCGTCCCTGTCAGGAAGAAGAATGGTGAAATCTGAATTTGTGTTGATTTTCGGAACCTAAATCAGTCTTCGTTAAAAGACAACTATCCCTTGCCTATCATGGATCAGGTGTTACAGACCATTACTGGATCAGAAATGCTATCCATGCTCGATGGATTTTCAGGATATAATCAAGTTGAGGTAGCTGCGGAGGATCAACACAAGATGGCCTTCACAACCCCATGGGGGACCTTTGCTTACAGGAGGATGCCTTTCGGCTTGATCAACACAGAGCCACCTTTCAGAGAGCTATGGACTTGGCATTCAGAGACCTAATGGGAAAAGTCATAGTGGTATATTTGGATGACTTGACCATTTTCTCTAAAAAATGGAGTGATCATTATGATCATTTAGAGCAAGTACTCTTGAGATGCAGGCGTCACGGGATTTCATTAAATCCCAAGAAGTCCATGTTCGGAGTGACCAAAGGAAAGTTTTGGGTCATATCGTGACTAGAGAAGGAACCAAAATCGACCCAGAGAGGGTAAAATCCATTCAGAGCCTTACCCTACCCACAAGTAAAACTGGAGTTCATTCCTTCTTCGAAAGGTCAATTTCCTAAGAAGGTTCATACCTGATTTTGCTGATAAAACCAAGGATATCCTTGGGATGATGAAAGGAAAAATTCCATTTCGATGGAGTACTGAAGGGAAGCTTGCATTTGATGAAGTCAAAAGGGCAGTTGCTTGCGCTCCTATCCTAGTATGTCCAGATTTCAAAAAAAGATTTCATCATGTACAGCTACGCCTCTGCTCACACAGTGTCAACCATCCTGATGCAGGAGAATGGGGAGGGCATTGAAGCTCCCATCACTTTTATGAGCTGTCCATTAAAGGAACATGAGCTAAAAATGTCACAAATTGAAAAGCATGCTTATGCAGTGGTACGAGTGGTGAAACATTTCAGGTACTATGTGCTGAACCCATACCCTCGTTCTCATTCCCGACACCGCCGTTAAATCCATTTTGACTCAACAAGAGCTGGGTAGTCAATGAGGTACCTGGATAGCTAAAGTTCAGGAGTATGACTTGGACATTAGACCTACCAAGTTGGTACGAGGAAGGGGCCTATGCCAATTGATCATGGAAAACCATGCTGAAACAGAATGCGAAAAGACCAAAGATACCTCTTCAAAGTTTCCCATGGTGCTTTTCGTGAGTACAATTGATGAATGGTACACAGATATTGCTTTCTTTCTGACTTATGGTGAATGCCCCCACATTTAAGCCAAAAGGAGAAGAGGACAGTCAAGTTAAGATCTACAAGATACCTCCTGTGGGATAACGGAATATATAAGAAAGGTATTGATGGTGTATTCCTGTGCTGTGTTGATAAATCACAACAGATTAAAGTTGTTAGAATCCTTCCATAGCCTAGCATGCGGAGGACATTTCTCATCCTCTGTAATAACTTATAAGATCCTACGGGCTAGGTACTATTGGCCTACTCTCTTTCGGGATTCAGCAGAGTGGGTGTCCAAGTGTGAAGCTTGTCAACATTTCGTTGGTCGTCCTAAGCTAGCAGCTCTTCCCCTGAAGCCCGTAGTGATTGAAGAACCTTTCCACCAGTGGGGAATTGACTTCATTGGAATGTTGAATCCTACCTCTAGTGCTGGACACAATTACGTGTTGACTGACTATAGACTATTTTACCAAGTGGGTGGAAGCCGCCAATCAAGCAAGCAACCTCAGAAGCCATGTGCAAGTTCCTTAAAGAAAATATAATTGTCAGATTCGGTGTGCCTCACAAGATTGTGGCTGACAATGCCTCCAATTTCTCATCGCATGAGTTGACATAAATTTTTCTATGGATTCGGCATCACCCTGGCTCACTCATCTGATTATTATCCCCAAGGCAATGGGCAAGCTGAGTCCAGCAACAAGAACCTGGTTACCATAATTAGAAAGCTAGTAGATGAAAACCAGAGGACATGGCACAAAGCATTGTATGATGCATTGTGGGCTGATCGGATTACCCCAAAGCGAGCTATAGGAATGTCTCCTTTCCAAGTACTGTATGGGATTGATCTGAGATACCTATCTCAGTAGAGTTTCCAGCCTTACAGTTGGCCAAAGCAGTCGAAGATGTGACCTTTCAAAATTCTATTGAAAAAGGGTTATGTACCTAGCTAGGCTAGAAGAGGAATGGAGCAAGGTGGTTGATCACATTGTAGATCATCAAAGCAAAGTAAAGAAAATTTTTGACAAGAAATCAAGGCAACGTAATTTCCAAATTGGAGACCTGGTGTTGCTTTGGGATAAGAGGAGGGAGCAAAAAGGAATGCACGGAAAGTTTGATTCTTTGTGGAAAGGACCTTTTAAGATCCATCAGCTGAGTGGTGAAAATAGTTTCCATCTATCATATCTTGATGGAGAGTTACTCCCTTTTCCTTTCAGTGGCCAACATCTAAAGTTGTTCCATCATTAATGCAAGATGCTCTTTTGCATTGTACATACTTTACTTTTTGTCGTGTGTTTGCTTTTAGTCTTCTTTCTTTCCTTGTTTTGTTTTTGGTTTTCTTCTTTTCTGACTCCATAGCCCAATGGATAAAGCCAGAGATTTTGAGTTCTCTTCCTTTGATATCACAAAGAAAGTCCCCAACTAGAGCTAGTTGTTATCTCATTTTTGAGTTTACGCCAAAAATAAGATAACCCTAAGAAATTTTTGAGCTGGTTTTCTAAGAATGCCCTTTCAGAGAGATAATCGGGTTTTCGGGTTTCAATAGCAAGACAACATGTGTTTTGGATGCTTCATGTTGTGTGTTCCCAAAACCTAAAACCCACATCAAGTAAGTCTTTCGGGTTTGCGGGTCTTCCGAGCATCGGAACATGCCTTCGTCAAAACATGCTTCATGTCGCATGTCTTCCGATCCCGAAGCCCGATTTACTCCTTTGTTTCGGGTTTGGGTCTTCAGCATCGGAACATGCCTTCGTCAAAACATGCTTCATGTCGCATGTCTTCCGATCCCCGAAGCCCGATTTACTCCTTTGTATCGGGTTTCGGGACCATCAAGCATCATGCTTCATGTCACTTGTTTCCCACAACCCGAAACCCGAATTAATACGAAATCCTTTGTGTCGGGTTTCGGATATCCCAAGCATGCTGACATGGCATTAATGCCAAGTTGTCGGGTAGTTGACACGTGTCAACTGAAGTGTATTAAATGTGAAATTTCTTATAAATATTCAGATTTCCACGTCATTTTTACTAGACGTACTTTTTACCTCGTGGATTTTCATGCATGCATCTTCGACCCAGAAACCCGACTCGCCTCTGTGCCTGATTGCATTGCTCATTTTTTATCATTTTTCTTTCGATTAAAGGTATTTTCCTTTATTCTTTGTTTGTGTGGAAATAATTGTGTAAAGGATTTCTTCCAGTTTCTATCTTTTTCTTGTTGGGGTTATTGGGGTTTTATCTTTTCCGTTTTAGGGTTGTTTCCTATCAGGTTTGTGTTTTAGGGTTCCCCCTTTGGAATGCTCACTTTGTTTTATTCCCTAGAATGTCATTGTAATTAAAAATATATTTGGGATATCAACAGTGAAGAAGAACTTGCATGTTTCAACCTAACAATTACCCGATTCCCTCTTTTCGGGTTTCGCAGGGTGCTTTGTAGTGTTCAAAACCCACAGTGTATCGGAAAGTTTAAGGTGTCGGGAACTTCAAACATTCCGGCATCCTCCCAGTGTGTCAGACATTTCAAACATTCCGACATCCTCCCAGTGTGTTAGACATTTCCATCATTCCGACATCCTCCCAGTGTGTCGGACATTTCCATCATTCCGGCATCCTCCCAATGTGTCGGACATTTTAAACTTCTCGACATCTCCCGGTGTGTCGAGTTTTCCAAAGTGTTCAACACCTTCTCCGATGATCTTCCGACACTCTCCTCCTTTGAAACTCTCTCTCCTCCTTTGAAATTCCTCATGTCGGACCCTGGTTCATCACAAGATAAGACTAAAAAATCAGGGAGGATGAAGTACAAATTTAGGAAGGTGGAGTCTCCCTCCTACATTGATTGTAATTACGACATCCGGGATACAGAGCTCGGAAACATAGATATGGAGGATTTTTGGAATAGGGTCAAGAGCTCTTCCCAGACTCCATGGATGAAATCAATAGTTGGTAGTGGTCTACCTCTTGCGCAGGGTTTCCCTATGTCCACTCGGTGCCCGAGTTCATCTTAGCTTTGTGCTTCGAACTATGACTCTGCTTCTCGTTCTGTGAAAAATCAGGCGGGAGAAGTTGTAATCAAGTTGGACGGAGGTTACTTTGATGACCTTCTCAAGCTGCCTAATTTTGAGGAATATGGAGATGTGGATCTCAAGTCAGCCCAAAAATCTTGGGATAATGATCAGGAGGATTGCATCAAGCACGTGAATAAGAAGTTCCTAATCAAAGCCAAACCAGTTGTTTCCAGGTTCCCAAGACTTGTTCCTAGAAGTGATTTCATTCAGGAAATCAATGATATCATTACTCTGTTGAGTCGGGTTTTTGGTTTCCCTGAATCAAATGTTTTCCAAGGATGGATGTACCAATTCATGATCATTATTAAGAAGAATCAACAGGGAATTGATTGGGGTACTCTTATCAGTAATGAGATAGATTCTCAAATGACAACATTCCTGTCTACTGGGAAGTTTTATATGTCCTCGTATGTCACCTATGCAGCGGCCGACATGAGGAACTATCCTGGATTGGACACCAAGGGGAACAAGACAGTGGAGCATGTTTATCGGTATTTTCCTCAGCTAACAAGAAAAGGGTCTGAAGACCAATTCAGAAGGGTAAACAATGCCTTCTTTTACGAGAACATCTGCAGGTTAAACCCCAAACTAAGGAAAATGAGAGTCTCTGATGAGGCATGGGCTGAAGTTTCAAAATGGGGTTGTGTCTTCTTGTATTTAAGAAGTTCACATATCTTTGAGTAGTCATGTACCCGGGGATCCTTTCCATTTTTCCAGATATCCAGGGGACAAACTAATCTTGATGGAGTTAGTCAAGCAATTGTTGGATTTTCACAAATTCCAACAGAGTAAACACAAGGCCATTGTATCTTTCCCAATTTCTATTGGAAGGTATACTTGTTCAACGGTGGTGAAAGCCAAGAACATTGTACATGAGCTTCAAGATAAGTTGAAGAAGCACATGAAGCCCGAGATGGGTTTGATTTTCGAGGAGTCCTTAAGGCATATGGAACTCTGCACCCACACGTGCCAAGCATAGAAGACATCTGGATTGATTTACGTGATGAGGTTGTTTGTCCGAAGAAAATATCATAGCAGGTTGACACTTGCAGAGATTCAGACACTTGAGCTCACTGACATACCAAAAGGTACTGGTGATAATGAAAGTGTTCTGGATCCTTCCTATGATGGATTGAATGAAGATCAATATGTTTTCCCACCTATTGATTGGTCTATCGGTGAAAAAGCCTCCATTACAGATAGATCGGCCCTAATTCTTGCACGCACCAAGGCATGGCTCACCTCTTGGGGAATGAGTTTCAAAGAAGATAATTTTTCAAAGTTGGTTGCTGTAGAGGCGGGGCCCTCCAAAAAGGAAAAGGACAAAAGCTCTTCTAAGGGACCTATAAAGGTCAAGTTTGTCAAGAAGAGAAGAGAACAAGAAACCTCTTCAATTGTTACTCCAGTTGAAATGGTGAATGTGCCAGAATCACCAACACCACCAGAAATAGGAGAAATTTCTTTGGAAAGAGAAGTAAGCCAGCCCCTAGTTTCACCATTTGTTGACTGCCCAACTGAAGTGACCTTATCTCTTGCATCCCAGGCTTTGGCGTCAGGATCTGCTGCTTCCTCCTTCACAACCACTTCTACCTCCTCTTTCCCCATCTACTTCATCGGTCATGGCTAGCATTTTCTCTGGACTCTCACCCCTCTCTGCTGGGACCAAAGTAACTACCAACATGCCCCCTCCTGTGCCTCTTTTCACTGAATCTGCTACCACATTGGTAACTATCCCCACTCCACTAGTGGATCCCTCTCCCCCTGAAAGTATGATACCAACTTCTACAATAATGGAAACTCCCTCTGACATGCCTCAATGGTTACTTGAGAAAACTCCGAGGAAAAGGAAGGTGGTTGTACCCATACCAGCCTTTGATTTTAGTTCACTCAAGGCTTCTACTACTAAATCAGCCAAGAAACCCAAAATAGTTTCAAGGGTTTTAGTGGACGCTTCGGGGCATAAGTTTGCAGAGATCGCCACTCCCACGTGACAAAAAACCAAAGAGGACATAAATGCGGCCTCGACTATCGAGATAACCAGGTGGCTCTAGGAGAAGTGACAACGAAGGAGCACAACAGGGATGCACAGATGCTATGAACGTGCTATGCCGAAAATTGAAGAAAACAAAGGACATCAGAGATGAGCTTAAAGAAAGGTGGAGCAATTAACTGAAGTATTACTTAAGCTCTCAAAACCCCTTGAATCCATACCATCTTCCTCTATCCCTGTCGGATTCAATTTCTCATCAGTGCCTATAATTGAGAAGATTAATGAAAAAGGAAGGGTGGTCGATGAATGGACCCAAAGGCTGCTCCAACAGGGGAAAGAAGTGATTCAAGACACCGTAGAAGTCTATCAATCTTTGGGAATATACAGAGTGATGGGGAAAAGATGGATGATGATTTCTCCCAAGAAATTGGACACCTTGATTTGACTTTCGAAGCTCTCTAGGTATTGAAGCAAATTCCATCACGCATCTTGGTAGAAGAAGGTGTCATCCCACATGCGGATAAGCATTTCCACCTGACCAAAGCCATCAAGTTCAGGGTAAAAATTCTCAACGAAGATTGATGGTAAATTGAGAGAATCAAGAGATCAGTTGATTGACGACAAGAGCGACCTGGAAGAAAAATTGCTGAAAATCTGTGCAAAAGTGTCAAGTGGAAACTCGGGCATCCTACCAGCTGATGATCTTTTCAAACAAATCCAAGAATCAATTCAGCATGAACCTGCTCACGGATTTGGCATTGAAATCATTGATAGGTTTGTAAAGATTGAACATTCTTTGGAGGCCTTGATAAAACTCAACAAAAGATTGAAAAGCTTCCCGGTGAGCGCCAAAGACACTCACGAAACATGTGAAGTCTTGAGTGATCATTCCACGCGCTTTGATGAAAATGAGATGCAAGGTATAATCCGGAAGTTCCAAGAATTTCTGTGAACAAACAGCTCACTAGAAGAAGAGAAAGATGAGGAAGAAAAAGATGATGATTCGAGACTAAGTCTTGATGTATCGTCACATAGGAATCATATTTTGACTTGGTCTCTGCGTAAGAGTCAAGCAGAATAGGAATCTTGTTAACAAACTATTTTTCCTAAGTAGTGTGCTCGAGAGTTCCAAAAACCCGAAAACACTACCTAGGAAAATCGGGTTTTGGAGTCGGGAAAACATGGGGCAAAAACATGTTGAGGCACCCTCCAAACCCGATGCAGATGCAAAGGAGAAACCCGAACTGACCGAAACAGACTCCGACTTGGGGAATATTCAAATGGCCATAACTTTTCACAGGAGCTCTGGATTCATGCAAGGTTGGACTTTTTAGAAAGCTCTCGGCGTCCTCTACCCAACTTACGGTATCCTCTTGGGTAGAAGTTTTTAAAGACGTCGGAGGAGAGATTAATATGGATTGGACCAAGGCCAAGATTCCAATCAACGGGGTTTATCATGTTCTCCATCAACCTCGTAAAGTATTTGGTAACTAAATCGGATGACCCTAAGGCTCAAATTCTTTTCAAGATGCTAGGTTTGGAAATTATTTCATGACATTGGAAATACCAGTTGTAGACATCAAGAAAGAAGATCCTAATGCTATTTAGACACTCGAATTTGATGGTAGCTATTCAACCACCGGATCGGCGCTGGTGTAGTTCTTATATCTCCTAATTAAGAGATCTTCCCCTCTGCTTTCAAATTGCAGTTTGATAATACCGATAACACGACGGAATATGAAGCTCATTACTTAGGATTAGAAATGGCCGGACATGAAGGGAATTCGGATTATGAAGCTCATTACAAAGGATTAGAAATGGCTAAATTGTTGTATATATATACATACAGAAATATGTCGGAGGGGTTCTTTTGTCGGAGGGGTTCCAAACCCGACACAAAGGAAATATGTCGGAGGGGTTCCAAAACCCGACACAAAGGAAATATGTCGAGGGGTTCGAAACCCGACACAAAGGAAATATGTCGGAGGGGTTCCAAAACCCTACACAAAGGAAATATGTCGGAGGGTTCCGAAACCCGACACAAAGGAAATATGTCGGAGGGTTCCAAACCGACACAAAGGAAATATGTCGGAGGGGTTCCAAAACCCAACACAAAGGAAATATGTCGGAGGGTTCCAAACACGACACAAAGGAAATATGTCGGGGGTTCCAAAACCCGACACAAAGGAAATATGTCGAGAGGGTTCCAAAACTCCGACACAAAGGATTTTAGGTTTCGTGTTTCGGGAAAACATGAGACATGAAGCATGAAAATCGCAAGGTATGTCCCGATGCTCGAGAGTTCCGAAAACCAAATCCACTACTTAGGCAAATCAGGTTTTGGATTCGGGAAAGCATGGGGCAAAAACATGTTGAGGCACCTCCAAACCCGATGCAGATGCAAAGGACAAACCCGAACCCGACCGAAATGACCACGACTTGGGAATATTCAAATGGCCATAACTTTTCACAGGAGCTCGGATTCATGCAAGGTTGGACTTTTCGGAAAGCTCTCGGCCCTCTACCCAACTTAAGGTATCCTCTTGGGTAGAGGTTTTGTAAAGACATCGGAGGAGAGATTAATTTGGATTGGACCAAGGACAAGATTCCAATCAACGGGATTTATCATGTTCTCCATCCCGAACCTCGTAAAGTATTTGGTAACTAAATCGGATGACCCTAACGCTCAAATTCTTTTCAAGATACTAGGTTTGCAAATTATTTCATGACATCATAAATACCAAATTGTAGACATCAAGAAAGAAGATCCTAATTCTATTTAGACCCTCGAATTCGATGGTAGTCGTTCAACCACCAGATCGGGCGTGGTGTAGTTCTTATATCTCCTAATTCTCGAGATCTTCCTTCTCTTTCAAATTGCGCTGATAATATTGATAACATGACGGAATATGAAGCTCATGTTACTAGGATTAGAAATGGCAGACAGAAGGGAATTCGAATATGAAGCTCATTACAAAGGATTAGAAATGGCCAAATTGTTGTATATATATACATAAAGGAAATATGTCGAGGGGTTCCAAACCCGACACAAAGGAAATATGTCGAAGGGGTTCCGAAACCCGACACAAAGGAAATATGTCGGAGGGTTTCCGAAACCCGGCACAAAGGAAATATGTCGGATGGGTTCCAAAACCCGACACAAAGGAAACATGTCAGAGGGGTTCCAAAACCCGACACAAAGGAAATATGTCGGAGGGGTTCCAAAACCTGACACAAAGGATTTCGGGTTTCAGGTTTTGGGAAACATGAGACATGAAGCATGAAAATCGCAAGGCATGTCCCGATGCTCGAGAGTTCTGAAAACCCGAATCCACTACCTAGGCAAATCGGGTTTTGGAATCGGGAAAGCATGGGGCAAAAACATGTTGAGGCACCCTCCAAACCCGAACCTGACAAAGATTGAAACAACCCGACCCTAACTTCGGGGAATATTCAAATTGCCATAACTTTTCACAGGAGCTCGATTCATGCAAGGTTGGACTTTTCGAAAGGTCTTGGCGTCCTCTACCCAACTTATGGTATCCTCTTGGGTAGAGGTTTTTGTAAAGATGTCGGAGGAGAGATTAATATGGATTGGACCAAGGCTAAGATTCCAATCAACCTGGGTTTATCATGTTCTCCATCCCGAACCTCGGGTAATGTATTTGTAACTAAATCGGATGACCCTAAGGCTCAAATTCTTTTCGAAGATGCTAGGTTTGGAAATTATTTGATGACATCGAAATACCAGCTTTGTAGACATCAAGAAAGAATATCCTAATGCTATTTAGACCCTCAAATTCAATGGTAGCTGTTCAACCACCGGATCGGGCGCTGGTGTAGTTCTTATATCTCCTAATTCCGAGATCTTCCCTCTGCTTTCAAATTTTAGTTTGATAATACCGATAACACGATGGAATATGAAGCTCACACTAGGATTAGAAATGGCCGAGATAGAAGGGAATTTGAAATCTCAAGGTTCAAGGGGATGTGGAGCGATTATCCAAAGGAGTCAAGGGAATCTATCCAAGAAAAAATGATCGCTTGAGACATTACATGAATAAAGTTTGGGATAGTATAGAATGCTTTGATGAATTCTCCATTAAAGGCACAAAGGAAATTTTGAGAGATTATAACGACAAGGTGGATTATTTGGTCATGTCTGCATCCCTCCTTCTCCCTCATCCCTAGTTTAAACAAGATACATACACCATTGAGATTGTGTAAAACATGGGTCCAAAAATCCCGAGATAATGCGGCTCAAACCCGAACGGCAAGTGTTCAATGATGATCAATAATACGTTCCTCTCATTTCCTTTCCATTGTGTGTCTTCTATAATAATAATTTCCGACCCAGTCCATTTATAAAGATAGCATCTTCATATAGTGTGGATATGGATTTTGGGATTTGATCCCAACCCCAATGGTTAGATTAGTGTGAATATTGTACGTATTATTTCTTTTGTGTTTTAGATTAGTAATAAATGTAGCCTCACTGTCTTTGAGGAGGGATTTAATCCAATGTCCGTGGTTGAATTTCATATTTTGACTTGACATAATATCCAATGACACATATTTTGGTGACTCACTGGGAATATGGATTAGTAGTATAAAGCTTATCCTCTTGGTGTCTAGACTCCATATTTGCCTTATTTTCAACAAGATCTCTTTCCCGGTTCAAGATGGCAAGAAAGATCTGTTGTATATATATACACAAAGGAAATATGTCGGAGGGGTCCCAAAACCCGACACAAAGGAAATATGTCGGAGGGATTCCAAACCCGACACAAAGGAAATATGTCGGAGGGTTCCAAACCCGACACAAAGGAAATATGTCGGAGGGGTTCCAAAACCCGACACAAAGGATTTCGGTTTCGGGTTTCAGAAACATGAGACATGAAGCATGAAAATTGCAAGGAATGTCCCGATGCTCAAGAGTTCCAAAACCCGAAACACTACTACCTAGAAAATCGGGTTTTGGAGTCGGGAAAGCATGGGGCAAAAACATGTTGAGGCACCCTCCAAACCCGATGCAGATGCAAAGGAGAAACCCGAACCCGACTGGAAACAGACCCTAACTTGGGGAATATTCAAATGGCCATAACTTTTCACAGGGAGCTCGGATTCATGCAAGGTTGGACTTTTCGGAAAGCTCTCGGCGTCCTCTACCCAACTCATGGTATCCTCTTGGGTAGAGGTTTCTGTAAAGATGTCGGAGGAGAGATTAATATGGATTGGACAAAGGACAAGATTCCAATCAATGGGGTTTATCATGTTCTCCATCTTGAACCTAAGGTAATGTATTTGGTAACTAAATCGGATGACCCTAAGGCTCAAATTCTTTTCAAAGATGCTAGGTTTGGAAATTATTTCATGACATCGGAAATACCAAATTGTAGACATCAAGAAAGAATATCCTAATGCTATTTAGACCCTCGAATTCGATGGTAGCCGTTTCAACCACCGGATCGGGCATTGGTGTAGTTCTTATATCTCCTAATCTGAGATCTTCCCTCTCGCTTTCAAATTGTAGTTTGATAATACCGATAACACGACGGAATATGAAGCTCATTACTAGGATTAGAAATGGCCGATTGAAGGGAATTCGAATATGAAGCTCATTACAAAGGATTAGAAATGGCCAAATTGTTGTATATATATACACAAAGGAAATATGTCGGAGGGGTTCCAAAACCCGACACAAAGGAAATATGTCGGAGGGGTTCCAAAACTCGACACAATGGAAATATGTCGGAGGGGTTCAAAACCCGACACAAAGGAAATATGTCGGAGGGGTTCTTAAACCCGACATAAAGGAAATATGACGGAGGGTTCCAAACCCGACACAAAGGAAATATGTTGGAGGGGTTCCAAACCCGATAAAAGGAAATATATAGGAGGGTTCCAAACCCGACACAAAGGAAATATGTTGGAGGGTTCCAAAACCCGACACAAAGGAAATATGTCAGAGGGGTTCAAAACCCGACACAAAGGATTTCGGGTTTCGGGTTTGGGAAACATGAGACATGAAGCATGAAAATCGCAAGGCATGTCGCGATGCTCGAGAGTTCAAAACCCGAAAACACTACCTAGGCGAATCGGGTTTTGGAGTCGGGAAAGCAATGGGCAAAAACATGTTAAGGCACCCTCCAAACCCGATGTAGATGCAAAGGAGAAACCCGAACCCGACTAGAAATAGACCTTGACTTGGGGAATATTCAAATGGCCATAACTTTTCACAGGGAGCTCGGATTCATGCAAGGTTGGACTTTTCGGAAAGCTCTCGGCGTCCTCTACAAAAATTATAGTATCCTCTTGGGTAGAGGTTTTTCTAAAGATGTCGGAGGAGAGATTAATATGGATTGGACCAAGGCCAAGATTCCAATCAACTGGGTTTATCATGTTCTCCATCCCGAACCTCACGTAAAGTATTTGGTACTAAATCGGATGAACCTAGGGCTCAAATTCTTTTCGAAGATGCTAGGTTTGGAAATTATTTCATGACATCGGAAATACCAGCTGTAGACATCAAGAAAGAAGATCCTAATGCTATTTAGACCCTCGAATTCAATGGTAGTTGTTCAACCACCGGATCGGGCGCTGGTGTAGTTCTTATATCTCCTAATTCGAGATCTTCCCCTTTGATTTCAAATTATAGTTTGATAATACCGATAACACGACGGAATATGAAGCTCATTTACTAGGATTAGAAATGGCCGATCGAAGGGAATTCGAATATGAAGCTCATTACAAAGGATTAGAAATGGCCAAATTGTTGTGTATATATACACAAAGGAAATATGTCAGAGGGGTTCCAAAACCCGACACAAAGGAAATATGTCAGAGGGGTTCCGAAACACGACACAAAGGAAATATGTCGGAGGGGTTCCAAAACCCGACACAAAGGAAATATATCGAGGGAGTTCCAAAACTAACACAAAGGAAATATGTTGGAGGGGTTTAAAACCCGACACAAAGGAAATATGTCGGAGGGGTTCCAAAGCCCGACACAAAGGAAATATGTCGGAGGGGTTCCAAAACCCGACACAAAGGAAATATGTTGGAGGGGTTCCAAAACCCGACACAAAGGATTTCAGGTTTTTGGTTTCAGGAAACATGAGACATGAAGCATGAAAATCACAAGGCATGTCCCGATGCTCGAGAGTTCCGAAAACCTGAAAACACTACCTAGGCAAATCGGGTTTTGGAGTCGGGAAAGCATGGGGCAAAAACATGTTGAGGCACCCTCCAAACCCGATGTAGATGCAAAGGAGAAAACCAAACCCGACAGGAAATAGACTCTGACTTGGGGAATATTCAAATGGCCATAACTTTTCACAGGAGCTCGGATTCATGCAAGGTTGGAATTTTCGAAAGCTCTCGGCGTCCCTCTACCCAACTTACGGTATCCTCTTGGGTAGAGTTTTGTAAAGATGTCGGAGGAGAGATTAATATGGATTGGACCAAGGCCAAGATTCCAGTCAATGGGGTTTATCATGTTCTCCATCCCGAACCTCATGTAAAGTATTTGGTAACTAAATCGGATGACCCTAAGGCTCAAATTCTTTTCGAAGATGCTAGGTTTGGAAATTATTTCATGACATCGGAAATACCAGCTGTAGACATCAAGAAAGAAGATCCTAATGCTATTTAGACCCTCGAATTCGATGGTAGCTATTCAACCACCGGATCGGGCGCTGGTGTAGTTCTTATATCTCCTAATTCTGGAGATCTTCCCCTCTGCTTTCAAATTGTAGTTTGATAATACTGATAACACGACGGAATATGAAGCTCATTACTAGGATTAGAAATGGCCGAGAAAGAAGGGAATTCGAATATGAAGCTCATACAAAGGATTAGAAATGGCCAAATTGTTGTATATATATACACAAAGGAAATATGTAAGAGGGGTTCCAAAACCCGACACAAAGGAAATATGTCGGAGGGGTACCAAAACACGACACAAAGGAAATATGTCGAGGCGTTCAAACCCGACACAAAGGAAATATGTCGGAGGGTTTCCAAACCCGACACAAAGGAAATATGTCGGAGGGGTTCCGAAACCCGACACAAAGGAAATATGTCGGAGGGGTTCCAAAACCCGACACAAAGGAAATATGTCGGAGGGTTCCAAAACCCGACACAAAGGATTTTGGGTTTCGGGTTTCGGGAAACATGAGACATGAAGCATGAAAATCGCAAGGCATGTCCCGATGCTCGAGAGTTCTGAAAACCCAAAAACACTACCTAGGAAAATCGGGTTTTGGAGTCGGGAAAGCATGGGGCAAAAACATTTTGAGGCACCCTCCAAACCCGATGCAGATGCTAAAGGAGAAACCCGAACCCGACTAGAAATAGACCTTGACTTGGGTAATATTCAAATGGCCATAACTTTTCACAGGGAGCTCGGATTCATGCAAGGTTGGACTTTTGAAAAGCTCTCGACATCCTCTACCCAACTTATAGTATCCTCTTGTGTAGAGGTTTTGTAAAGATGTCGGAGGAGAGATTAATATGGATTGCACCAAGGCCAAGATTCCAATCAACGGGTTTATCATGTTCTCCATCCTCGTTAACCTCAGTAAAGTATTTGCTACTAAATCGGATGACCCTAAGGCTCAAATTCTTTTTGAAGATGCTAGGTTTGGAAATTATTTCATGACATCGGAAATACCAGCTTAGACATCAAGAAAGAAGATCCTAATGCTATTTAGACCCTCGAATTCGAATGGTAGTAGCTTCAACCACCGGATCGGGCACCGTTGTGTAGTTCTTATATCTCCTAATTCTCGAGATCTTCCCCTCTGCTTTCAAATTGCAGTTTGATAATACTGATAACACGATGGAATATGAAGCTCAGTTACTAGGATTAGAAATGGCCAGATAGAAGGGAATTCGGAATATGAAGCTATGTTACAAAGGATTAGAAATGGCCAAATTGTTGTATATATATACACAAAGGAAATATGTCGAAAAATATGTCGGAGGGGTTCCAAACCCGACACAAAGGAAATATGTCGGAGGGGTTCCAAACCCGACACAAAGGAAATATGTCGGAGGGTTCCAAACTTGACACAAAGGAAATATGTCGGAGGGGTTCCAAAACCCGACACAAAGGAAATATGTCAGAGGGGTTCCAAAACCCGACACAAAGGAAATATGTCGGAGGGGTTCCAAAACCCGAAACAAAGGAAATATGTCGAGGGGTTGCAAGCCCGACACAAAAAATATGTCGGAGGGTTCCAAACCCGACACAAAAGGAAATATGTCGAGGGGTTTGAAAACCCGACATAAAGGATTTTGGGTTTTGGGTTTCAGAAACATGAGACATGAAGCATGAAAATCGCAAGGCATGTCCCGATGCTCGAGAGTTCAAAACCCGAAAACACTACCTAAGAAAATCGGGTTTTGGAGTCGGGAAAGCATGGGGCAAAAACATGTTGAGGCACCCTCCAAACCCGATGCAGATGCAAAGGAGAAACCCGAACCCGATTGGAAATAGACCCTGACTTGGGGAATATTCAAATGGCCATAACTTTTCACAGGAGCTCGGATTCATGCAAGTTGGACTTTTCGGAAAGCTCTCGGTGTCCTCTACCCAACTTATGGTATCCTCTTGGGTAGAGGTTTTGTAAAGATGTCGAGGAGAGATTAATATGGATTGGACCAAGGCCAAAAGATTCCAATCAACGGGGTTTATCATGTTCTCCATCCTTAACCTCACGTAAATTATTTGGTAACTAAATCGGATGACCCTAAGGCTCAAATTCTTTTCGAAGATGCTAGGTTTGGAAATTATTTCATGACATCGGAAATACAAGTGTAGACATCAAGAAAGAAGATCCTAATGCTATTTAGACCCTCGAATTCGATGGTAGCTATTCAACCACCGGATCGGGCGCTGTGTAGTTCTTATATCTCCTAATTCTCGAGATCTTCCCCTTTGCTTTCAAATTGCGGTTTGATAATACCGATAACACGACGGAATATGAAGCTCACATTACTAGGATTAGAAATGGCCGAGAAAATAAGGGAATTCGAATATGAAGCTCATACAAAGGATTAGAAATGGCCAAATTGTTGTATATATATACACAAAGGAAATATGTGGGAGGGGTTCCAAAACCCGACACAAAGGAAATATGTCGGAGGGTTCGAAAAACCCGACACAAAGGAAATATGTCGGAGGGGTTCAAAACCCGACACAAAGGTGTATTTGATAATGGAGGGGTAACAAACCCGACACAAAGGAAATATGTCGGAGGGTTCCAAAACCCGAGGATTAGAAATGGCCGAAAATATGAGGGAAAACTTCGAATAATATGAAGCTTTCGTTTCGAAACATGAACATGAAGCATAAAATGGCCAAATTCCCGTGCTCGAGAGTTATAAACCCAAAACTATATGTCGGAGGGGAAAACATCAAAAACATGTTGAGGAAATCCAAACCCGAGGGGTTCGAAAACCCGAACAAAGGAAATATGTCGACTGAGGGGTTGGCCAAAACTTTTCACGACTCGGATTCATGGGTGTACTTTGATAATCTCGGCGATCTACCCAACATGGTATCCTCTTGGGTAGAGGTTTTGAAAGATGTCGAGAGAGAGATTAGAAATGGATTGGACCAAGGCCAAGATTCCAATCAATGGGGTTTATCATGTTCTCCATCCTCAAACCTTAGAAAGGCCAAATTTTGTAATAAATATATGACCCTAAAAGGAAATTCTTTTCGAAGATGCTTCCAAAATTATTTCATGACATCAAATACCAGAAATATGTCATCAAGAAAGAAGATCCTAATGCTATTTAGACCCTCGAATCGATGGTAGGAAATATGACGGAGGGTTTCTTAAAACCCGACACAAATTGGATAATATAACACGATGGAATATGAAGCTTAAGAAAGAAATGGCACAAAGGAAATATGAAGCTCATGTCGGAGGGGTTAGAAATGGCCAACACAAAGGAACTATTTCGGAGGGGTTCCAAAACCCGACACAAAGGAAATATGTCGGAGGGGTTCCAAAACCCGACACAAAGGAAATATGTCGGAGGGGTTCCAAAACCCGACACAAAGGAAATATGTCGGAGGGGTTCCAAAACCCGACACAAAGGAAATATGTCGAGGGTTCCAAAACCCGACACAAAGGAAATATGTCGAGAGGGTTCCAAAACCCGACACAAAGGATTTCGGTTTCGGGTTTGAAACATGAGACATGAAGCATGAAAATCGCAAGGCATGTCCGATGCTCGAGAGTTCAAAACCCAAAACACTACCTAGGAAAATCGGGTTTTGAGTCGGAAAACATGGGGCAAAAACATTTTGAGGCACCCTCCAAACCCGATGCGAGATGCAAAGGAGAAACCCGAACCCGACCGAAAATGACCTCGACTTGGGAATATTCAAATGGCCATAACTTTTCACGGGAGCTCGGATTCATGCAAGGTTGGACTTTTCGGAAAGCTCTCGGCATCCTCTACCCAACTTATGGTATCCTCTTGGGTAGAGGTTTTTGTAAAGATGTCGGAGGAGAGATTAATATGGATTGGACCAAGGCCAAGATTCCAATCAATGGGGTTTATCATGTTCTCCATCCTGAACCTCAGGTAAAGTATTTGGTAACTAAATCGGATGACCCTAAGGCTCAAATTCTTTTCAAGATGGTAGGTTTGGAAATTATTTCATGACATCGGAAATACCTACTCTAGACATCAAGAAAGAAGATCCTAATGCTATTTAGACCCTCGAATTCGATGGTAGCTGTTCAACACCGGATCGGGCGCCGGTGTAGTTCTTATATCTCCTAATCGAGATCTTCCCCTCTGCGCTTTCAAATTGCAGTTTGATAATACCGATAACACGACGGAATATGAAGCTCTGTTACTAGGATTAGAAATGGCCGATGAAGGGAATTCGAATATGAAGCTCTGTTACAAAAGGATTAGAAATGGCCAAATTGTTGTATATATATACACAAAGGAAATATGTCGGAGGGTTCCAAAACCCGACACAAAGGAAATATGTCGGAGGGTTCGAAACCCGACACAATGGAAATATGTCGGAGGGTTCAAAAACCCGACATAAAGGAAATATGTCGGAGGGGTTCCGAAACCCGACACAAAGGAAATATGTCGGAAGGGTTCCGAAACCCGACACAAAGGAAATTTATCGGAGGGGTTCCGAAACCTGACACAAAGGAAATATGTCGTAGGGGTTCCAAAACCCAACACAAAGGAAATATGTCGGAGGGGTTCCAAAACCCGACACAAAGGAAATATGTCGGAGGGGTTCCAAAACCCGACACAAAGGATTTTAGGTTTCGGGTTTCGGGAAACATGAGACATGAAGCATGAAAATCACAAGGCATGTCCCGATGCTCGAGAGTTCTGAAAACCCGAAAACACTACCTAGGAAAATCGGGTTTTGGAGTCGGAAAACATGGGGCAAAAACATGTTGAGGCACCCTCCAAACCCGATGCAGATGCAAAGGAGAAACCCGAACCCGACTGGAAATAGACCCTGACTTGGGTAATATTCAAATGGCCATAACTTTTCACAGGGAGCTCGGATTCATTGAAGGTTGGACTTTTTGGAAAGCTCTCGGCGTCCTCTACCCAACTTATGGTATCCTCTTGGGTAGAGGTTTTTGTAAAGATGTCAGAGGAGAGATTAATATGGATTGGACCAAGGCCAAGATTCCAATCAACGGGGTTTATCATGTTCTCCATCCTGAACCTCACGTAAAGTATTTGGTAACTAAATCGGATGACCCTAAGGCTCAAATTCTTTTCGAAGATGCTAGGTTTGGAAATTATTTCATGACATCGGAAATACCAGCTGTAGACATCAAGAAAGAAGATCCTAATGCTATTTAGACCCTCGAATTCGATGGTAGCTGTTCAACCACCGGATCGGGTTGGTGTAGTTCTTATATCTCCTAATTTTGAGATCTTCCCCTCTGCTTTCAAATTGCAGTTTGATAATACTGATAACACGACGGAATATGAAGCTCTGTTACTAGGATTAGAAATGGCCGATGAAGGGAATTCGAATATGAAGCTCACATTACAAAGGATTAGAAATGGCCAAATTGTTGTATATATATACACAAAGGAAATATGTCGGAGGGTTCCAAAACCCGACAAAAGAAATATGTCGGAGGGTTCCAAAACCCGACACAAAGGAAATATGTCGAGGGTTCCAAACCCGACACAAAGGAAATATGTCGGAGGGGTTCCAAACCTGAAAAAAGGAAATATGTCGAGGGGTTCCAAACCCGACACAAAGGAAATATGTCGGAGGGTTCCAAACCCGACACAAAGGAAATATGTCGGAGGGGTCCCAAAACCCGACACAAAGGAAATATGTCGGAGGGTTCCAAAACCCGACACAAAGGAAATATGTCGGAGGGGTTAAAACCCGACACAAAGGAAATATGTCAGAGGGGTTCCAAAACCCGACACAAAGGATTTCAGGTTTCGGGTTTCGGGAAACATGAGACATGAAGCATGAAAATCGCAAGGCATGTCCCGATGCTTGAGAGTTTCGAAAACCCGAAAACACTACCTAGGAAAATCGGGTTTTGGAGTCGGGAAAGCATGGGGCAAAAACATGTTGAGGCACCCTCCAAACCCGATGCAGATGCAAAGGAGAAACCGAACCCGACTGAAAACAGACTCACGACTTGGGAATATTCAAATGGCCATAACTTTTCACAGGAGCTCGGATTCATGCAAGGTTGGACTTTTCGAAAGCTCTCGCCCCTCTACCCAACTTATGGTATCCTCTTGGGTAGAGGTTTTTGTAAAGATGTCGAGGAGAGATTAATATGGATTGGACCAAGGCCAAGATTCCAATCAACGGGGTTTATCATGTTCTCCATCCTGAACCTCAGGTAAAGTATTTGGTAACTAAATCGGATGACCCTAAGGCTCAAATTCTTTTCGAAGATGCTAGGTTTGGAAATTATTTCATGACATCGGAAATACCAGCTGTAGACATCAAGAAAGAAGATCCTAATGCTATTTAGACCCTCGAATTTGATGGTAGCTGTTCAACCACCGGATCGGGCACTTGGTGTAGTTCTTATATCTCCTAATTTTGAGATCTTCCCCTCTGCTTTCAAATTGCAGTTTGATAATACTGATAACACGACGGAATATGAAGCTCTGTTACTAGGATTAGAAATGGCCAGACAGAAGGGAATTCGGAATATGAAGCTCTGTTACAAAGGATTAGAAATGGCCAAATTGTTGTATATATATACACAAAGGAAATATGTCGGAGGGGTTCCAAAACCCGACACAAAGGAAATATGTCGGAGGGGTTCAAACCCGACACAAAGGAAATATGTCGGAGGGGTTCAAAACCCGACACAAAGGAAATATGTCGAGAGGGTTCCAAACCCGACACAAAGGAAATATGTCGGAAGGGTTCCAAACCCGACACAAAGGAAATATATCGGAGGGTTCCAAACCCGACACAAAGGAAATATGTCGGGGAGTTCCAAAACCCAACACAAAGGAAATATGTCGGAGGGTTCAAAAAGCCGACACAAAGGATATATGTCGGAGGGGTTCCAAAACCCGACACAAAGGATTTTGGGTTTCGGTTTGGGAAACATGAGACATGAAGCATGAAAATCGCAAGGCATGTCCCGATGCTCGAGAGTTATGAAAACCGAAAACACTATCTAGGAAAATCGGGTTTTGGAGTCGGGAAAACATGGGGCAAAAACATGTTGAGGCACCCTCCAAACCCGATGCGAGATGCAAAGAGAAACCCGAACCCAACTAGAAAAAGACCACGGCTTGGGAATATTCAAATGGCCATATCTTTTCACAGGGAGCTCGGATTCATGCAAGGTTGGACTTTTCGAAAGCTCTCGCCCTCTACCCAACTTATGGTATCCTCTTGGGTAGAGGTTTTTGTAAAGATGTCGAGGAGAGATTAATATGGATTGGACCAAAAGGCCAAGATTCCAATCAACGGGGTTTATCATGTTCTCCATCCCGAACCTCGTAAAGTATTTGGTAACTAAATCGGATGACCCTAAGGCTCAAATTCTTTTCAAGATGCTAGGTTTGGAAATTATTTCATGACATCGGAAATACCAGCCGTAGACATCAAGAAAGAAGATCCTAATGCTATTTAGACCCTCGAATTCGATGGTAGCTGTTCAACCACCGGATCGGCGCTGGTGTAGTTCTTATATCTCCTAATTCGAGATCTTCCCCTCTGCTTTCAAATTGCAGTTTGATAATACCGATAACACGATGGAATATGAAGCTCACTTAGGATTAGAAATGGCCAGTGAAGGGAATTCGAATATGAAGCTCTATTACAAAGGATTAGAAATGGCCAAATTGTTGTATATATATATAGGGTTCCAAACCCGACACAAAGGAAATATGTCGGAGGGTTCCAAACCCGACACAAAGGAATATGTCGGAGGGTTCCAAAACCCACACAAAGGAAATATGTCGGAGGGTTCCTAACCCGACACAAAGGAAATATGTCGGAGGGTTCCAAACCCGACACAAAGAAATATGGGAGGGTTCCAAAACCCGACACAAAGGAAATATGTCGAGGGTTCCAAAACCCGACAAAAGGATTTTGGGGCATGAGACATGAAGCATGAAAATCGTTTATGTCCCGATGCTCGAGAGTTCCAAAACCCAAAACACTACCTCAGGAAAATCGGGTTTTGAGTCGGGAAAACATGGGGCAAAAACATGTTGAGGCAACCCTCCAAACCCGATGCAGATGCAAAAGGAGAAACCCGAACCCGACATGAAAATGACCACGACTTGGGGAATATTCAAATGGCCATAACTTTTCACAGGGAGCTCGGATTCATGCAAGGTTGGACTTTTCGGAAAGCTCTCGGCGTCCTCTACCCAACTTATGGTATCCTCTTGGGTAGAGGTTTTTGTAAAGATGTCGAGGAGAGATTAATATGGATTGGACCAAGGCCAAGATTCCAATCAACGGGGTTTATCATGTTCTCCATCCTGAACCTCACGTAAAGTATTTGGTAACTAAATCGGATGACCCTAAGGCTCAAATTCTTTTCGAAGATGCTAGGTTTGGAAATTATTTCATGACATCGGAAATACCAGCTGTAGACATCAAGAAAGAAGATCCTAATGCTATTTAGACCCTCGAATTTGATGGTAGTTGTTCAACCACCGGATCGGGCGTTGTGTAGTTCTTATATCTCCTAATTCTTAGATCTTCCGCTCTACTTTCAAATTGCAGTTTGATAATAATGATAACACGATGGAATATGAAGCTCATTACTAGGATTAGAAATGGCCGATGAGGGAATTCGGAATATGAAGCTCTGTTACAAAGGATTAGAAATGGCCAAATTGTTGTATATATATACACAAAGGAAATATGTCGGAGGGGTTCCAAAACCCGACACAAAGGAAATATGTCGGAGGGGTTCCGAAACCCGACACAAAGGAAATATGTCGGAGGGGTTCCGAAACCCGACACAAAGGAAATATGTCGGAGGGGTTCCGAAACCCGACACAAAGGAAATATGTCGGAGGGGTTCCAAAACCTGACACAAAGGAAATATGTCGGAGGGGTTCCAAAACCCGACACAAAGGAAATATGTCGGAGGGGTTCCAAAACCTGACACAAAGGATTTTGGGTTTCGGGTTTTGGGAAACATGAGACATGAAGCATGAAAATCGCAAGGCATGTCCCGATGCTCGAGAGTTCTGAAAACCCAAAAACACTACCTAGGAAAATCGGGTTTTGGAGTCGGGAAAACATGGGGCAAAAACATGTTGAGGCACCCTCCAAACCCGATGCAGATGCAAAGGAGAAATCCTAACCCGACTGGAAATAGACCCTAACTTGGGGAATATTCAAATGGCCATAACTTTTCACAGGGAGCTCGGATTCATGCAAGGTTGGACTTTTCGGAAAGCTCTCGGCGTCCTCTACCCAACTTATGGTATCCTCTTGGGTAGAGGTTTTGTAAAGATGTCGAGAGAGAGATTAATATGGATTGGACCAAGGCCAAGATTCCAATCAACGGGGTTTATCATGTTCTCCATCCCGAACCTCAAGTAAAGTATTTGGTAACTAAATCGGATGACCCTAAGGCTCAAATTCTTTTCGAAGATGCTAGGTTTGGAAATTATTTCATGACATCGGAAATACCAGTGATGTAGAATCAAGAAAGAAGATCCTAATGCTATTTAGACCCTCAATTCGATGGTAGCTGTTCAACCACCGGATCGAGAACCGGTGTAGTTCTTATATCTCCTAATTCTCGAGATCTTCCCTCTCTTTCAAATTGCAGTTTGATAATACCGATAACACGATAGAATATGAAGCTCACTAGGATTAGAAATGGCTGATGAAGGGAATTCGAATATGAAGCTCACATTACAAAGGATTAGAAATGGCCAAATTGTTGTATATATATACACAAAGGAAATATGTCGGAGGGGTTCCAAAACCCGACACAAAGGAAATATGTCGGAGGGGTTCCAAAACCCGACACAAAGGAAATATGTCGGAGGGGTTCCAAACCCGACACAAAGGAAATATGTCGGAGGGGTTCCAAACCCGACACAAAGGAAATATGTCGGAGGGGTTCCGAAACCCGACACAAAGGAAATATGTCGGAGGGGTTCAAAACCCGACACAAAGAAACATGTCGGAGGGTTCCAAAACCCGACACAAAGGAAATATGTCGGAGGGGTTCCAAAACCTGACACAAAGGATTTTAGGTTTCGAGTTTTGGGAAACATGAGACATGAAACATGAAAATCGCAAGGCATGGCCCGATGCTCGAGAGTTCCGAAAACCCAAAAACACTACCTAGGCAAATCGTGTTTTGGAGTCGGGAAAGCATGGGGCAAAAACATGTTGAGGCACCTCCAAACCCGATGCGGATGCAAAGGAGAAACCCGAACCCGACCGAAATAGACCAACTTGGGGAATATTCAAATGGCCATAACTTTTCACAGGAGCTCGGATTCATGTAAGGTTGGACTTTTCGAAAGCTCTCGGCGTCCTCTACCAAACTTATGGTATCCTCTTAGGTAGAGGTTTTTGTAAAGATGTCGGAGGAGAGATTAATATGGATTGGACCAAGGCCAAGATTCTAATCAACGGGGTTTATCATGTTCTCCATCCTGAACCTCAGGTAAAGTATTTGGTAACTAAATCGGATGACCCTAAGGCTCAAATTCTTTTCGAAGATGCTAGGTTTGGAAATTATTTCATGACATCGGAAATACCAGCTGTAGACATCAAGAAAGAAGATCCTAATGCTATTTAGACCCTCGAATTCGATGGTAGCTGTTCAACCACCGGATCGGGCGCTGGTGTAGTTCTTATATCTCCTAATTCTGAGATCTTCCCCTCTGCTTTCAAATTGCAGTTTGATAATACTGATAACACGACGGAATATGAAGCTCTGTTACTAGGATTAGAAATGGCCAGACAGAAGGGAATTCGGAATATGAAGCTCTGTTACAAAGGATTAGAAATGGCCAAATTGTTGTATATATATACACAAAGGAAATATGTCGGAGGGGTTCCAAAACCCGACACAAAGGAAATATGTTAGAGGGTTCGAAAACCCTACACAAAGGAAATATGTCGAGGGTTCCAAACCCGACACAAAGGAAATATGTCGAGGGGTTCCAAACCCGACACAAAGGAAATATGTCGGAGGGGTTCCAAACCCGACACAAAGGAAATATGTCGGAGGGTTCCAAACCCGACACAAAGGAAATATGTCGGAGGGGTTCCAAAACCCGACACAAATGGGGGTTCCAAAACCCGACACAAAGGAAATATGTCGGAGGGTTCCAAAACCCGACACAAAGGATTTTGGGTTTCGGGTTTGGGAAACATGAGACATGAAGCATGAAAATCGCAAGGCATGTCCCGATGCTCGAGAGTTCTAAAACCCAAAAACACTACCTAGGAAAATCGGGTTTGGAGTCGGGAAAACATGGGGCAAAAACATGTTGAGGCACCCTCAAACCCGATGCAGATGAAAGGAGAAACCCGAACCCGACTGAAATAGACCGACTTGGGAATATTCAAATGGCCATAACTTTTCACAGGAGCTCGGATTCATGCAAGGTTGGACTTTTCGAAAGCTCTCGGCGTCCTCTCTACCCAACTTATGGTATCCTCTTGGGTAGAGGTTTTTGTAAAGATGTCGGAGGAGAGATTAATATGGATTGGACCAAGGCCAAGATTCCAGTCAACGGGGTTTATCATGTTCTCCATCCCGAACCTCACGTAAAGTATTTGGTAACTAAATCGGATGACCCTAAGGCTCAAATTCTTTTCGAAGATGCTAGGTTTGGAAATTATTTCATGACATCGGAAATACCAAATTGTAGACATCAAGAAAGAAGATCCTAATGCTATTTAGACCCTCGAAATTCGATGGTAGATGTTCAAGCACCGGATCGGGTGCTTGGTGTAGTTCTTATATCTCCTAATTCGAGATCTTCCCTCTTTCAAATTGCAGCTTTGATAATACCGATAACACGACGGAATATGAAGCTCATTACTAGGATTAGAAATGGCCAGACAGAAGGGAATTCGGAATATGAAGCTCTGTTACAAAGGATTAGAAATGGCCAAATTGTTGTATATATATACACAAAGGAAATATGTCGGAGGGGTTCCAAAACCCGACACAAAGGAAATATGTCGGAGGGGTTCCAAAACCCGACACAAAGGAAATATGTCGAGAGGGTTCCAAAACCCGACACAAAGGAAATATGTCGGAAGGGTTCCAAAACCCGACACAAAGGAAATATGTCGGAGGGGTTCCAAACCCGACACAAAGGAAATATGTCGGAGGGGTTCCAAAACCCGACACAAAGGAAATATGTCGGAGGGGTTCCAAAACCCGACACAAAGGATTTATGGGTTTCGGGGGTTCCAAACATGAGACATGAAGCATGAAAATCGCAAGGCATGTCCCGATGCTCGAGAAACATGAAAACCCAAAACACTACCTAGGAAAATCGGGTTTTGGAGTCGGGAAAACATGGGGCAAAAACATGTTGAGGCACCCTCCAAACCCGATGCAGATGCAAAGGAGAAACCCGAGCCCAACTGAAATAGACCACGACTTGGGAATATTCAAATGGCCATAACTTTTCACAGGAGCTCGGATTCATGCAAGGTTGGACTTTTCAGAAAGCTCTCGGCCCTCTACCCAACTTATGGTATCCTCTTGGGTAGAGGTTTTTGTAAAGATGTCGAGGAGAGATTAATATGGATTGGACCAAGGCCAAGATTCCAATCAACGGGTTTATCATGTTCTCCATCCTCAACCTCAGGTAAAGTATTTGGTAACTAAATCGGATGACCCTAAGGCTCAAATTCTTTTCAAGATGCTAGGTTTGGAAATTATTTCATGACATCGGAAATACCAATTGTAGACATCAAGAAAGAAGATCCTAATGCTATTTAGACCCTCGAATTCGATGGTAGCTGTTCAACCACCGGATCGGGCGTTGGTGTAGTTCTTATATCTCCTAATTCTGAGATCTTCCCCTCGCTTTCAAATTGCAGTTGATAATACCGATAACACGACGGAATATGAAGCTCATGTTACTAGGATTAGAAATGGCCGACAGAAGGGAATTCGAATATGAAGCTCATACAAAGGATTAGAAATGGCCAAATTGTTGTATATATATACACAAAGGAAATATGTCGAGGGGTTCCAAAACCCGACACAAAGGAAATATGTCGGAGGGTTCCAAACCCGACACAAAGGAAATATGTCGAGGGGTTCCAAACCCGACACAAAGGAAATATGTTGGAGGGGTTCCAAAACCCGACACAAAGGAAATATGTCGGAGGGTTCCAAACCCGACACAAAGAAATATGTCGGAGGGGTTCCAAAACCCGACACAAAGGAAATATGTCCCCCACACAAAGGAAATATGTCGAGGTGTTCCAAAACATGACACAAAGAAAATATGTCGAGGGGTTCCAAAACCCGACACAAAGGATTTTGGGTTTCGGTGTTTTGGGAAACATGAGACATGAAGCATGAAAATCGCAAGGCATGTCCCGATGCTCGAGAGTTTCAAAACCCAAAACACTACCTAGGAAAATCGGGTTTTGAGTCGGGAAAACATGGGGCAAAAACATGTTGAGGCACCCTCCAAACCCGATGCGAGATGCAAAGGAGAAACCCAAACCCGACCGAAATAGACTCGACTTGGGGAATATTCAAATGGCCATAACTTTTCACAGGGAGCTCGGATTCATGCAAGGTTGGACTTTTCAGAAAGCTCTCGGCGTCCTCTACCCAACTTATGGTATCCTCTTGGGTAGAGGTTTTTGTAAAGATGTCGGAGGAGAGATTAATATGGATTGGACCAAGGCCAAGATTCCAATCAACGGGGTTTATCATGTTCTCCATCCTGAACCTCAGGTAAAGTATTTGGTAACTAAATCGGATGACCCTAAGGCTCAAATTCTTTTCGAAGATGCTAGGTTTGGAAATTATTTCATGACATCGGAAATACCAACTGTAGACATCAAGAAAGAAGATCCTAATGCTATTTAGACCCTCGAATTCGATGGTAGCTGTTCAACCACCGGATCGGGCGCTGGTGTAGTTCTTATATCTCCTAATTCTGAGATCTTCCCCTCTGCTTTCAAATTGCAGTTTGATAATACTGATAACACGATGGAATATGAAGCTCTTTACTAGGATTAGAAATGGCAAGACATAAGGGAATTCGGAATATGAAGCTCTGTTACAAAGGATTAGAAATGGCCAAATTGTTGTATATATATACACAAAGGAAATATGTCGGAGGGGTTCCAAAACCCGACACAAAGGAAATATGTGGGAGGGGTTCCAAACCCGACACAAAGGAAATATGTTGAAGGGGTTCCAAACCCGACACAAAAGAAATATGTCGGAGGGGTTCCAAACCCGACACAAAGGAAATATGTCGGAGGGGTTCCAAACCCGACACAAAGGAAATATGTCGGAGGGTTCCAAACCCGACACAAAGGAAATATGTCGGAGGGTTCCAAAACCCGACACAAAGGAAATATTTGGGTTTCCGGGATTTTGGGTTTCGGGAAACATGAGACATGAAGCATGAAAATCAAAGGCATGTCCCGATGCTCGAGAGTTCAAAACCCAAAACACTACGTTAGTAAAATCAAGTTTATTAGTCATGTAAACATGGGGCAAAAATATGTTAGGCAACCTCCAAACCCGTTATATAGTTGTTATATAGAAACCCGAACTTATAACAAATAGACCCCGACTTGGGTGAATGAGTTTTAACATAACTTTTCACGTAGGCTTAGATTTTTGTTAGGTTGGACTTTTTGGAAAGCTCATCCTCTACCCAACTTATATATCCTCTTATAGAGTTTTTGTAAAATGTATGGAGATGATAATAGAATTGGACCAAGGCCAAGATTCATTTGTCAATTGGGTTTATCATGTTCTCCATCCTCAACCTCACGTAAAGTATTTGGTAACTTTGGATGACCCTAAGGCTCAAATTCTTTTCCAAGATGCTAGGTTTGGAAATTATTTCATGACATCGAAATACCAAATTAGACATCAAGAAAGAAGATCCTAATGCTATTTAGACCCTCATCGATGGTAGCTGGCATACACACCGGATCAACACACACCACATTAATTCTTATATCTCCTAATTAAGATCTTCCCTCTGCTTTCAAATCCCTTCATAATCTTAACACTTCATGTTTATAAGCTCAATGGATTAGAAATGGCTAGCACAAGGGAATTAAATATGAAGCTCATTACATATAAATGGCCAAATGATTATCAATGTGCAAATCGATGTTGTTACTTTTCTCGACACTAATGAAATATGTAGGGGTTCATCAAACACTCGACACAAAGGAAATATGTCAAATAAACTCACACAAGACTAATGTCGGAGGGTTCCAAACCCGAACAAAGGAAATATGCGTGAGGATTGTTCAAACCCGACACAAATTGAAATATGCTCGGACATTCGAACCCGACACAAAGGAAATATGTCAGGGTTCCAAAACCCGACACAAAGGAAATATGTTGCATAGGTTCCAAATGTAGCACAAATTTCATTTTGGGTTTCGGGTTTTCCAAACATGAGACATGAAGCATGAAATCGCAAGGCATGTCCCGATGCTCGATAGTGCATGTCAAAACCCAAAAGCTACCCTAAAATCGGGTTTTGGAGTCGGGAAAACATGGGGAATTATCATCCGTTGAGGCATTTCCAAACCCGATTCAATGAAAGGAGAAACCCGAACGTGAAGGCATCACTTGGGTAATATTCAAATGGCTATGAATTGGAGCTTTGGATTCATCAAGGTGACTTTTTGAAAGCTCTCGGCTCCTTCCCAACTTATGGTATCCTCAAGTAGAGGTTTGTCCAAGATGTCGAAAGGAGAGATTAATACCATTGGACCAAGGCTTTTTCTTTTCAACACCTTTATCATGTTCTCCATCATAACCTCACGTGTTTTAGTATTTGGTAACTTAATCGGATGACCCTAAGGCTCAAATTTTTTCAAGATGCTAGGTTTGGAAATTATTTCATGACATCGGAAATACCATGGTTAGACATCAAGAAAGAAGATCCTAATGTTATTTAGACCCTCGAGCTGGTATTTGTCAAAATCGGATCGTAGTCTTTTGTAGTTCTTATATCTCCTAATTCCGAGATCTTCCCCTCTTTTTTTCAAATTCTTTTAAAATTTATAAATACCGATAACATTTATGGAATATAAGCTCTGTTACTTTATTTTAAATGACATTTCTCATATGTCATTAAGAGAATTCGAATATGAAGCTGCCATAAGAAAATATTAGAAATGGCCAAATTTTGTGTTAGTATATATAAGTCAAAATTTTGAAATATTTTGAATTCCAAAAGTCGTGTTGTTAGAATTTATAAAGGAAAATGTTAGGGGTTCAAACCCGACAAAAAGGAAATATGTAAATGGGTTCCAAACCCGACACAAAGGAAATATGCCTAATTTTGGGAGGTGATTTCCAAACTTCACACAAAGGAAATATGCTCGGGGGTTCCAAAACCCGACACAAAGGAAATATGTCGGAGGGTTCCAAAACCCGACACAAAGGAGGTTGGAGGTCATTCAAAACCGACACAAAGGAAATATGTCGGGGGGTTCCAAAACCTGACACAAAGGATTTGGTGACATTTTTGTGGTGTACATGAGACATGAAGCATGAAAATGCTTCAAGGCATGTCCCGATGTTCTCGAGTGTTCAAAACCCAAAACACTAAGTGGAAAATTCACATTTTGGGGGGGAAAACATGGGGCAAAAACATGTTCCATTCCAAACCCGATGCAGGAGAAATGTATGAAAACCCGAGCAAATGAAATAGATGACTTGGAATTTCCTATGTTATAACTCCCACAGGAGCTCGATTCATGAAGGTTGGACTTTTCGAGAAAGTACTTTGCATATCACCCAACTTATGGTATCCTCTTGGGTAGGTTTTGTAAAGATGTCAGGAGAGATTAATATGGATTGGACCAAGGCCAAGATTCCAATCAACTTGGGTTTATCATGTTCTCCATCCATCAACCTCACGTAAAGTATTTGCAAAACCAATCGGATGACCCTAAGGCTCAAATTCTTTTCAAGATCCTAGGTTTGGAAATTATTTCATGACATCGGAAAATACACCAGATCATGAGACATCAAGAAAGAAGATCCTAATGCTTTTTAGACCCTCGAATTCGATGGTAGCTGTTCAAGGGATCGGAATGTTAGTGTAGTTCTTATATCTCCCATTGGAGATCTTCCCTACTTTCAAATTGCGATTTGAATATTGTGTTTGATAACATGTTAGGAATATGAAGCTATAGTTGTTATAGGATTAAAATGGCAACTTATAAATTCGGAATATGAAGCTGAACAAAGAGTTTTAACAACTCACGTGGCCAAATTGTTGTTATATATACCTCACAAATCATAGGAGAATATTCCTATTTATATGGGTTCTTGTAAAATGATGGATACACAAAGAAATATGTTGGAGGGGTTCCAAATCAATATCATTGTCAATTCCAAACCCGACAAAATGCTATGCGAGGGGATCCAAACCCGACACAAAGGAAATATGTCGGAGGGGTTCCAAAACCCGACACAAAGGAAATATGTCGAGGGGTTCCAAAACCCGACACAAAGGAAATATGTCGAGGGGTTCCAAAACCCGACACAAAGGATTTTGGGTTTCAGGTTTCGGGAAACATGAGACATGAAGCATGCAAATCGCAAGGCATGTCCCGATGCTTGGGAGTTCAAAACCCAAAACACTACCTAGGAAAATCGGGTTTTGGAGTCGGGAAAACATGGTGCAAAAACATGTTGAGGCACCCTCCAAACCCGATGCAGATGCAAAGGAGAAACCCAAACCCGACGAAAAGACCCCGACTTGGGAATATTCAAATGGCCATAACTTTTCACAGGGAGCTCGGATTCATGCAAGGTTGGACTTTTCGGAAAGCTTCGCGTCCTCTACCCAACTTATGGTATCCTCTTGGGTAGAGGTTTTGTAAAGATGTCGGAGGAGAGATTAATATGGATTGGACCAAGGCCAAGATTCCAATCAACGGGGTTTATCATGTTCTCCATCCTCAACCTCGTAAAGTATTTGGTAACTAAATCGGATGACCCTAAGGCTCAAATTCTTTTCAAGATGCTAGGTTTGGAAATTATTTCATGACATCGGAAATACCAAATTGTAGACATCAAGAAAGAAGATCCTAATGCTATTTAGACCCTCGAATTCGATGGTAGCTGTTCAAACCACCGGATCGGGCGTTGGTGTAGTTCTTATATCTCCTAATTCGAGATCTTCCCCTCTCGCTTTCAAATTGCAGTTTGATAATACCGATAACACGATGGAATATGAAGCTCATGTAACTAGGACTAGAAATGGCTAGACAGAAGGGAATTCGAATATGAAGCTCACATAAAAGGATTAGAAATGGCCAAATTGTTGTATATATATACACAAAGGAAATATGTCGGAGGGTTCCAAACCCGACACAAAGGAAATATGTCGGAGGGTTCCAAACCCGACACAAAGGAAATATGTCGAGGGTTCCAAACCCGACAAATATGTCAAAGGAAAAATATGTCGGAGGGTTCCAAACCCGACACAAAGGAAATATGTCGGAGGGTTCCAAAACCCGACACAAAGGAAATATGTCGGAGGGGTTCCAAAACCTGACACAAAGGATTTTGGGTTTTGGGTTTCGGGAAACATGAGACATGAAGCATGAAAATCGCAAAGGCATGTCCCGATGCTCGAGAGTTCTAAAACCCAAAACACTACCTAGGAAAATCGGGTTTTGGAGTCGGGAAAACATGGGGCAAAAACATGTTTAGGCACCCTCCAAACCCGATGCAAATGCAAAGGAGAAACCCGAACCCGATGATGAAAAGACCACGACTTGGGAATATTCAAATGGCCATAACTTTTCACAGGAGCTCGGATTCATGCAAGGTTGGACTTTTCGGAAAGCTCTCGCGTCCTCTACCCAACTTATGGTATCCTCTTGGGTAGAGGTTTTGGTAAAGATGTCGAGGAGAGATTAATATGGATTGGACCAAGGCCAAGATTCCAATCAACGGGGTTTATCATGTTCTCCATCCTGAACCTCACGTAAAGTATTTGGTAACTAAATCGGATGACCCTAAGGCTCAAATTCTTTTCAAGATGCTAGGTTTGGAAATTATTTCATGACATCGGAAATACCAGCTGTAGACATCAAGAAAGAAGATCCTAATGCTATTTAGACCCTCGAATTCATGGTAGCTGTTCAACCACCGGATCGGCGCCGGTGTAGTTCTTATATCTCCTAATTCCGAGATCTTCCCTCTACTTTCAAATTGCGTTTGATAATACCGATAACACGACGGAATATGAAGCTCATGTTACTAGGATTAGAAATGGCCGCATGTAAGGGAATTCGGAATATGAAGCTCATTACAAAGGATTAGAAATGGCCAAATTGTTGTATATATATACACAAAGGAAATATGTCGGAGGGGTTCCAAACCCGACACAAAGGAAATATGTCGGAGGGGTTCCAAAACCCGACACAAAGGAAATATGTTGGAGGGGTTCCGAAACCCGACACAAAGGAAATATGTCAGAGGGGTTCCGAAACCCGACACAAAGGAAATATGTCGGAGGGGTTCCAAAACCCGACACAAAGGAAATATGTCGAGGGTTCCAAACCGACACAAAGGAAATATGTCGGAGGGTTCCAAACCCGACACAAAGGAAATATGTCGGAGGGTTCCAAAACCCGACACAAAGGAAATATGTCGGAGGGGTTCCAAAACCCGACACAAAGGATTTTGGGTTTCGGGTTTTGGGAAACATGAGACATGAAGCATGAAAATCGCAAGGCATGTCCCGATGCTTGAGAGTTCTGAAAACCCAAAAACACTACAGGTAAATCGGGTTTTGGAGTCGGGAAAACATGGGGCAAAAACATGTTGAGGCACCCTCCAAACCCGATGCAGATGCAAAGGAGAAACCCGAACCCGACTGGAAACAGACCCTGACTTGGGGAATATTCAAATGGCCATAACTTTTCACAGGGAGCTCGGATTCATGCAAGGTTGGACTTTTCGAAAGCTTCTCGGCCCTCTACCCAACTTATGGTATCCTCTTGGGTAGAGGTTTTGTGTAAGATGTCGAGGAGAGATTAATATGGATTGGACCAAGGCCAAGATTCCAATCAACGGGGTTTATCATGTTCTCCATCCTCAACCTCGTAAAAAGTATTTGGTAACTAAATCGGATGACCCTAAGGCTCAAATTCTTTTCAAGATGCTAGGTTTGGAAATTATTTCATGACATCGGAAATACCAACTTGTAGACATCAAGAAAGAAGATCCTAATGCTATTTAGACCCTCGAATTTGATGGTAGTAGCTGCTCAACCACCGGATCGGGCCGTGTAGTTCTTATATCTCCTAATTTTGAGATCTTCCCTCTCGCTTTCAAATTGCGGTGATAATAATACCGATAACACGACGGAATATGAAGCTCTGTTTAGGATTAGAAATGGCCGATTAAGGGAATTCGAATATGAAGCTCATACAAAGGATTAGAAATGGCCAAATTGTTGTATATATATACACAAAGGAAATATGTCTGAGGGGTTCCAAAACCCGACACAAAGGAAATATGTCGAGGGGTTCCAAACCCGACACAAAGGAAATATGTCGGAGGGGTTCCGAAACCCAACACAAAGGAAATATGTCGAGGGGTTCCAAAACCCGACACAAAGGAAATATGTCGGAGGGGTCCCAAAACCCGACACAAAGGAAATATGTTGGAGGGGTTCCAAAACCCGACACAAAGGAAATATGTCGGAGGGGTTACAAAACCTAACACAAGGGAAATATGTCGAGGGGGTTCCAAAACCCGACACAAAGGATTTCAGGTTTCAGGTTTCGGGAAACATGAGACATGAAGCATGAAAATCGCAAGGCATGTCCCGATGCTCGAGAGTTCTGAAAACCCAAAACACTACCTAGGAAAATCGGGTTTTGGAGTCGGGAAAACATGGGGCAAAAACATGTTGAGGCACCCTCCAAACCCGATGCAGATGCAAAGGAGAAACCCGAACCCGACGAAATGACTCCGACTTGGGAATATTCAAATGGCCATAACTTTTCACAGGGAGCTCGGATTCATGCAAGGTTGGACTTTTCGAAAGCTTCTCGCCCTCTACCCAACTTATGGTATCCTCTTGGGTAGAGGTTTTGTAAAGATGTCGAGGAGAGATTAATATGGATTGGACCAAGGCCAAGATTCCAATCAACGGGTTTATCATGTTCTCCATCCCGAACCTCACGTAAAGTATTTGTAACTAAATCGATGACCCTAAGGCTCAAATTCTTTTCAAGATGCTAGGTTTGGAAATTATTTCATGACATCGGAAATACCAGTCATGTAGACATCAAGAAAGAAGATCCTAATGCTATTTAGACCCTCGAATTCGATGGTAGCTGTTCAACCACCGGATCGGGCGCTGGTGTAGTTCTTATATCTCCTAATTCTCGAGATCTTCCCTCTCGCTTTCAAATTGCAGTTTGATAATACCGATAACACGACGGAATATGAAGCTCTGTTACTAGGATTAGAAATGGCCGATGTAAGGGAATTCGAATATGAAGCTCATACAAAGGATTAGAAATGGCCAAATTGTTGTATATATATACACAAAGGAAATATGTCGGAGGGGTTCCAAAACCCGACACAAAGGAAATATGTCGAGGGGTTCCAAACCCGACACAAAGGAAATATGTCAAGGGGTCCAAACCCGACAAAAGGAAATATGTCGAGGGGTTCCAAAACCCGACACAAAGGAAATATGTCGGAGGGTTCCAAAACCCGACACAAAGGAAATATGTCGGAGGGGTTCCAAAACCCACAAAGGAAATATGTCGAGAGGGTTCCAAAACCCGACACAAAGGATTTTGGGTTTCGGGTTTTGGAAACATGAGACATGAAGCATGAAAATCGCAAGGCATGTCCCGATGCTCGAGAGTTCCAAACCCAAAAACACTATCTAGGAAAATCGGGTTTTGGAGTCGGGAAAACATGGGGCAAAAACATGTTGAGGCACCTCCAAACCCGATGCAGATGCAAAGGAGAAACACGAACCCGACATGAAATAGACCCCGACTGGGGAATATTCAAATGGCCATAACTTTTCACAGGAGCTCGGATTCATGCAAGGTTGGACTTTTCGAAAGCTCTCGCCTCCTCTACCCAACTTATGGTATCCTCTTGGGTAGAGGTTTTTGTAAAGATGTCGAGGAGAGATTAATATGGATTGGACCAAGGCCAAGATTCCAATCAACGGGGTTTATCATGTTCTCCATCCCAACCTCACGTAAAGTATTTGTAACTCAATCGGATGACCCTAAGGCTCAAATTCTTTTCAAGATGCTAGGTTTGGAAATTATTTCATGACATCGGAAATACCAGCTGTAGACATCAAGAAAGAAGATCCTAATGCTATTTAGACCCTCGAATTCGATGGTAGCCGCTCAAACCACCGGATCGGGCCGTGTAGTTCTTATATCTCCTAATTCCGAGATCTTCCCTCTTTTCAAATTGCAGTTTGATAATACCGATAACACGACGGAATATGAAGCTCTGTTACTAGGATTAGAAATGGCAGATGTAAGGGAATTCGAATATGAAGCTCACATAAGGATTAGAAATGGCCAAATTGTTGTATATATATACACAAAGGAAATATGTCGGAGGGGTTCCAAAACCCGACACAAAGGAAATATGTCGAGGGGTTCCAAACCCGACACAAAGGAAATATGTCGAGGGGTTCCAAACCCGACACAAAGGAAATATGTCGAGAGGGTTCCAAACCCGACACAAAGGAAATATGTCGGAGGGGTTCCAAACCCGACACAAAGGAAATATGTCGGAGGGTTCCAAAACCCGACACAAAGGAAATATGTCGGAGGGGTTCCAAAACCCGACACAAAGGAAATATGTCGGAGGGTTCCAAAACCGGGATTTTGGGTTTCGGGTTTTGGGAAACATGAGACATGAAGCATGAAAATCGCAAGGCATGTCCCGATGCTTGAGAGTTCCGAAAACCCGAAACACTACCTAGGAAAATCGGGTTTTGGAGTCGGGAAAGCATGGGGCAAAAACATGTTGAGGCACCCTCCAAACCCGATGCAGATGCAAAGGAGAAACCCGAACCCGACTGGAAACAGACCCTGACTTGGGGAATATTCAAATGGCCATAACTTTTCACAGGGAGCTCGGATTCATGCAAGGTTGGACTTTTCGAAAGCTCTCGCCCTCTACCCAACTTATGGTATCCTCTTGGGTAGAGGTTTTGTAAAGATGTCGAGGAGAGATTAATATGGATTGGACCAAGGCCAAGATTCCAATCAACGGGGTTTATCATGTTCTCCATCCCGAACCTCACGTAAAGTATTTGTAACTAAATCGGATGACCCTAAGGCTCAAATTCTTTTCGAAGATGCTAGGTTTGGAAATTATTTCATGACATCGGAAATACCAAATTGTAGACATCAAGAAAGAAGATCCTAATGCTATTTAGACCCTCGAATTCGATGGTAGCTGTTCAACCACCGGATCGGGTGTTGGTGTAGTTCTTATATCTCCTAATTTTGAGATCTTCCCCTCGCTTTCAAATTGCAGTTTGATAATACCGATAACACGACGGAATATGAAGCTCATTACTAGGATTAGAAATGGCCGCATGTAAGGGAATTCGGAATATGAAGCTCATTACAAAGGATTAGAAATGGCCAAATTGTTGTATATATATACACAAAGGAAATATGTCGAGGGGTTCCAAAACCCGACACAAAGAAATATGTCGGAGGGGTTCCAAAACCCGACACAAAGGAAATATGTCGAGGGTTCCAAACCCGACACAAAGGAAATATGTCGAGGGGGTTCCAAACCCGACACAAAGGAAATATGTCGAGGGGTTCCAAACCCGACACAAAGGAAATATGTCGGAGGGTTACAAAACCCGACACAAAGGAAATATGTCCCCAAAACCCGACACAAAGGAAATATGTCGGAGGGGTTCCAAAACCCGACACAAAGGATTTTGGGTTTCGGGTTTCGGGAAACATGAGACATGAAGCATGAAAATCGCAAGGCATGTCCCGATGCTCGAGAGTTCTGAAAACCCGAAAACACTACCTAGGAAAATCGGGTTTTGGAGTCGGAAAACATGGGGCAAAAACATGTTGAGGCACCCTCCAAACCCGATGCAGATGCAAAGGAGAAACCCGAACCCGACTGGAAATAGACCCTGACTTGGGTAATATTCAAATGGCCATAACTTTTCACAGGGAGCTCGGATTCATTCAAGGTTGGACTTTTGAAAGCTTCTCGCCCTCTACCCAACTTATGGTATCCTCTTGGGTAGAGGTTTTTGTAAAGATGTCAGAGGAGAGATTAATATGGATTGGACCAAGGCCAAGATTCCAATCAACGGGGTTTATCATGTTCTCCATCCTCAACCTCACGTAAAGTATTTGGTAACTAAATCGGATGACCCTAAGGCTCAAATTCTTTTCGAAGATGCTAGGTTTGGAAATTATTTCATGACATCGGAAATACCAGCTGTAGACATCAAGAAAGAAGATCCTAATGCTATTTAGACCCTCGAATTCGATGGTAGCTGTTCAACCACCGGATCGGGCGTTGGTGTAGTTCTTATATCTCCTAATTCTGAGATCTTCCCCTCTGCTTTCAAATTGCAGTTTGATAATACTGATAACACGACGGAATATGAAGCTCATACATAGGATTAGAAATGGCCGATGAGAAGGGAATTCGAATATGAAGCTCACACAAAAGGATTAGAAATGGCCAAATTGTTGTATATATATACACAAAGGAAATATGTCGAGGGGTTCCAAAACCCGACACAAAGGAAATATGTCGGAGGGGTTCCAAACCCAAACCCGACACAAAGGAAATATGTCGGAGGGGTTCCGAAACCCGACACAAAGGAAATATGTCGGAGGGGTTCCAAACCCGACACAAAGGAAATATGTCGGAGGGGTTCCAAAACCCGACACAAAGGAAATATGTCGGAGGGTTCCAAAACCCGACACAAAGGAAATATTTGGGTTTCAAAACCTGACACAAAGGATTTTGGGTTTCGGGTTTCGGGAAACATGAGACATGAAGCATGAAAATCGCAAGGCATGTCCCGATGCTCGAGAGTTCTGAAAACCCAAAAACACTACCTAGGAAAATCGGTTTTTGGAGTCGGGAAAACATGGGGCAAAAACATGTTGAGGCACCCTCCAAACCCGATGCAGATGCAAAGGAGAAACGCGAACCCGACATGAAACAGACCCTGACTTGGGGAATATTCAAATGGCCATAACTTTTCACAGGGAGCTCGGATTCATGCAAGGTTGGACTTTTCGGAAAGCTCTCGTCGTCTACCCAACTTACAGTATCCTCTTGTGTTGAGGTTTTGGTAAAGATGTCGAGGAGAGATTAATATGGATTGGACCAAGGCCAAGATTCCAATCAACGGGGTTTATCATGTTCTCCATCCTGAACCTCAGGTAAAGTATTTGGTAACTCAATCGGATGACCCTAAGGCTCAAATTCTTTTCGAAGATGCTAGGTTTGGAAATTATTTCATGACATCGGAAATACCAGCTGTAGACATCAAGAAAGAAGATGCTAATGCTATTTAGACCCTCGAATTCGATGGTAGCTGTTCAACCACCGGATCGGCGCCGGTGTAGTTCTTATATCTCCTAATTCCGAGATCTTCCCTCTCGCTTTCAAATTGCAGTTTGATAATACCGATAACACGACGGAATATGAAGCTCATATTACTAGGATTAAAAATGGCAGTATGTAAGGGAATTCGAATATGAAGCTCATTACAAAGGATTAGAAATGGCCAAATTGTTGTTTATATATACACAAAGGAAATATGTCGAGGGGTTCCAAAACCCGACACAAAGGAAATATGTCGAGGGGTTCCAAACCCGACACAAAGGAAATATGTCGGAGGGGTTCCAAACCCGACACAAAGGAAATATGTCGGAGGGTTCCAAAATCCGACACAAAGGAAATATGTCGGAGGGGTTCCAAACCCGACACAAAGGAAATATGTTTAGGGTTCCAAAACCGACACAAAGAAATATGTCGGAGGGGTTCCAAAACCCGACACAAAGGATTTTGGGTTTCAGGTTTTGGGAAACATGAGACATGAAGCATGAAAATCGCAAGGCATGTCCCGATGCTCGAGAGTTCGGAAAACCCGAAAACACTACCTAGGAAAATCGGGTTTTGGAGTCGGGAAAACATGGGGCAAAAACATGTTGAGGCACCCTCCAAACCCGATGCAGATGTAAAGGAGAAACCCGAACCATCGAAATAGACCACGACTGGGCAATATTCAAATGGCCATAACTTTTCACAGGAGCTCGGATTCATGCAAGGTTGGACTTTTTGAAAGTTTCGGCGTCCTCTACCCAACTTATGGTATCCTCTTGGGTAGAGGTTTTTGTAAAGATGTCAGAGGAGAGATTAATACGGATTGGACCAAGGCCAAGATTCCAATCAACGGGGTTTATCATGTTCTCCATCCTCAACCTCACGTAAAGTATTTGGTAACTAAATCGGATGACCCTAAGGCTCAAATTCTTTTCAAGATGCTAGGTTTGGAAATTATTTCATGACATCGGAAATACCAGCTGTAGACATCAAGAAAGAAGATCCTAATGCTATTTAGACCCTCGAATTCGGTGGTAGCTGTTCAAGCACCGGATCGGGAGTTGGTGTAGTTCTTATATCTCCTAATTTCGAGATCTTCCTCTCGCTTTCAAATTGCAGTTTGATAATACCGATAACACGAACGGAATATGAAGCTCATACTTAGGATTAGAAATGGCCGAGATGAAGGAATTCGAATATGAAGCTCATACAAAGGATTAGAAATGGCCAAATTGTTGTATATATATACACAAAGGAAATATGTCGAGGGGTTCCAAAACCCGACACAAAGGAAATATGTCGGAGGGGTTCCGAAACCCGACACAAAGGAAATATGTCGAGGGGTTCCAAACCCGACACAAAGGAAATATGTCGGAGGGTTCCAAACCCGACATAAAGGAAATATGTCGGAGGGGTTCCAAAACCCGACACAAAGGAAATATGTCGAGAGGGTTCCAAAACTCCGACACAAAGGATTTTGGGTTTGGGTTTCGGGGAAACATGAGACATGAAGCATGAAAATCGCAAGGCATGTCCCGATGCTCGAGAGTTCAAAACCCAAAACACTACCTAGAAAATCGGGTTTTGGAGTCGGGAAAACATGGGGCAAAAACATGTTGAGGCACCCTCCAAACCCGATGCAGATGCAAAGGAGAAACCCGAACCCGACTGGAAACAGACCCTAACTTGGGGAATATTCAAATGGCCATAACTTTTCACAGGAGCTCGGATTCATGCAAGGTTGGACTTTTCGGAAACCTTCTCGGCGTCCTCTACCCAACTTATGGTATCCTCTTGGGTAGAGGTTTTTGTAAAGATGTCTGAGGAGAGATTAATATGGATTGGACCAAGGCCAAGATTCCAATCAACGGGTTTATCATGTTCTCCATCCCGAACCTCACGTAAAGTATTTGGTAACTAAATCGGATGACCCTAAGGCTCAAATTCTTTTCAAGATGCTAGGTTTGGAAATTATTTCATGACATCGGAAATACCAGTTGTAGACATCAAGAAAGAAGATCCTAATGCTATTTAGACCCTCGAATTCGATGGTAGTGTCAACCACCGGATCGGCGCTGGTGTAGTTCTTATATCTCCTAATTCCGAGATCTTCCTCTCGCTTTCAAATTGCAGCTTTGATAATACCGATAACACGACGGAATATGAAGCTCATACTAGGATTAGAAATGGCCGAATGAAGGGAATTCGAATATGAAGCTCTTTTGAAAAGGATTAGAAATGGCCAAATTGTTGTATATATATACACAAAGGAAATATGTCGGAGGGGTTCCAAAACCCGACACAAAGGAAATATGTCGGAGGGTTCCAAACCCGACACAAAGGAAATATGTCGGAGGGGTTCCAAACTTGACACAAAGGAAATATGTCGAGGGCTTCCAAACCCGACACAAAGGAAATATGTTGAGGGGGTTCCAAAACCCGACACAAAGGAAATATGTCGCAGGGGTTCCAAAACCCAACACAAAGGATTTTGGGTTTCGGGTTTTGGGAAACATGAGACATGAAGCATGAAAATCGAAAGGCATGTCCCGATGCTCGAGAGTTCTGAAAACCTAAAACACTACCTAGGAAAATCGGGTTTTGGAGTCGGGAAAACATGGGGCAAAAACATGTTGAGGCACCCTCCAAACCCGATGTAGATGCAAAGGAGAAACTCAACCCGATTGAAATAGACCACGACTTGGGAATATTCAAATAGCAATAACTTTTCACAGGGAGCTCGGATTCATGCAAGGTTGGACTTTTGAAAGCTCTGCGCCCTCTCTACCCAACTTATGGTATCCTCTTGGGTACAGGTTTTTGTAAAGATGTCGAGGAGGGATTAATATGGATTGGACCAAGGCCAAGATTCCAATCAATGGGGTTTATCATGTTCTCCATCCCGAACCTCGTAAAGTATTTGGTAACTAAATCGGATGACCCTAAGGCTCAAATTATTTTCGAAGATGCTTAGGTGTTATCCAAAATTCACCCCCCTAGGGTAAATTTTGATAACATGCATCAGAAGATTCAAATCCCAAGCAAATTGATTGATTCAGAACAAAATCAGGTTTCTAGGGTCCCTTCAGGTATTTTTCTAACTCCCCTGGCCGAAGAAATAGGGAGCAAGCTCTGAGAAAATGCAAAAAGGTTGCAGAAAGGCAAATAGGTTGATCCAGGAAAGAGTGAAAATTGGCTAAGTCCTGCTCAAGGTAGCATTTGGGACAAGTGGGACAAATGGAAGCGGATCGGCCGAAAAGCCTCTAGGCAGCCCCAATTGCATTCGGACAATCGGGGCCATAACATGCGGCGGGCGCGGTGCCGATCCAAATTGGAAAGAGGAAGAAAATTGGCTAAGTGTTGCTCGGGGCGTTTGGGACAAAGGGCCCGAATCGGCACGGTCGGCAAAATGAGCACAAAAATTACGGCAAAAGAAAATGGGACAAATGGGGCGATAGTACGCGATGGCGCGAAATGCTGGTTCGACCGAGAGAAAATCGACTAATCGCTGCAAAGAAATGGGATAAGCGGCCGGAAAGGCGCGAACCGGCCGAACCGGGCGAAAGAGGTCAAAACAGTCCGAAGGCAATTGGGACATCCGGGGCAAATGGACGCGAACCGGCCGGTTCGGCCGAAATCAGCACAAGGAGCACTAAGCAATTGGGACGTCTGGGACAAAAGGACGCGAAGGGCGCGAAAAAGCCGGCAGGGCCGAGAACCATTCAGAAGCCGCCACGTGTCTCAGGGAAAAAGGGTCAAAAAGGTCAAAGGGCAAGTTTTAAAAAGGTCAGCCCGAACCAATGAAATAGCGCCACGTGTCCAGTTAAGGGCCCCACAAGCGAATTTCAAAATGAAAGCCCGCGAAAGACGGAGGAGAGAGAATTGCTCGTCCAATCAGCACGTGCCACGTGTCGTCCAGTGGCGGAGCGGAAAGGATTTCAAAACACGTTTTCGCCTGTTTTGTGCCCTAGATCTTCAGATCGCCATAACTTTTGATCCAGAGCTCGGATTTGCACGTTCTTTACATCAACGGAAAGCTGGTGAAATTCTCTACACGATTCCGGGGTCAATCTTGTGTTTTGGAGCAGTCTGGAGGGAGGAAAATCAAGAAACGGCTCTGACGCGTATTCATGGCCGGAAATGACATTCCAGCGACCAGAGTTAATGCAGAATGGGTCGCATTCTCCTACAATCCAGTCAAAATGACAGGTTATGGGTTTGTAAGGTCCTCCATGCCGTTTTAATACACCTGCAGTCAAGAAAGAATGGGCTCCCATGCCTTTGTACGTCTCCTGTTCCCTGGGTTCGACCCTTGCATTTTAAAAGCCAGTTTTGGGCTCATTTCAAGAGGAGGAACATTTTTGGGCATAGCAGACTTCTTCTTTCACCTTCTTCAAGGGATTGATCAAGTATCAGACCTCTCCAAGGATTGTAATAGTTTTCTTTACCTCTCTGAGGGTGTAATGCGTATTTTGATATTAAATTGATAATGCAAGCTCTGTGAATGGGTTTCAATCCTCTGTTTGTATTATTTGCTTGATTTCAGATGCTAAATTATACATTATCAGTCTGTGTATGTTTTTATGTTGTGAACCTCTTGGCGCATGTCTATTTGCATGACTAA